>JASDQU010305936.1:1302-11541 GCA_032191745.1 Picea mariana | reverse complement strand
GATTCTTCTAAATGTATGAATAATGTCATTTATATTCATATTGATTTTTCATTGATCATGACGACTCTTGTGATTTGGATGACAATAAATTATCCTTATATCTCGTATCTTGATTTCCACGCTGGACCATTTATCACTAGTCACTTTTGATGATTTATCGATTGATAACATTTCGACATAAGAGTCATTCTAATTTATGATATTTATTGGATCTATATTAGTTCATTTCTATAGGGCTCACTTTTTAACATGTGACGACTTTCTATTTCAACTAAATTGGCTCTCGATCCATGATTTCTTACAAGTAAGTTGTTCTAATTTTTCTTCTTATGACTTTTCTTAGTTTTCAACATCTTGATTTATGCAGAAACTTCTTCAACTTTTCTTGTTAAGTTCTTATTAAATTTCTTTTAGAAATTTTAGTTTTGATGTTGAGATTCTTCATAACATCTTAAATATCTAATCATTTCATTTTTTATTTATCAATTTGTTTAGTAAAATCTTTACTTTCATATTTTAAATAGATATTTCTTTCCACGGTGGGAAACCTACCATAACTCAATCTTCAACCAACATTGAGGATAGCCATCACTAGTTACTATCATCTAACAAGTTGACTCATCATTGTTATTCAAGAAAAATCACACTACCTAAAATAACCTACATGCTAGTGGTCAGTAAGGGAGTAGATTTTTCACTCCTACTAAACTGTTAACATGTTTCCTTACGTCCAAGGAAGAAGACGAACTCCCAAAAATATGTAAAAGATTCCTTAAAATAAATTACTTATCTATTATTATTATTATTATTTTAATTATAGATATTTTATTTTAGCCCTTTATCATGTTTTTGGTTAGCCCGACCTCCTTCAGTGAAATTTTTTTAATTTATCTTGTTTTCTTTTTCGATACGACTTTACTTAACTGTCACTAATTCTGTGGAGAGGCGGGCGATTCTATGGCAGCTTCTGATCACTGTCTCCTCTTGGTTCTTTCTCCACGGCGACAATCATAACCTCCCCTGTGGCTGGCTTTCTGCCATTTTTGAATTAATTCTCGACTCTTACATTAATCATCGTTATCATCTGAATTATTCGATTTCCCTCCGGGCCTGTGACAGTTTAATGATTGCCCTATTTTTCTAGTTTTGAATGCGTTTCACTCTGCCCTAAATTCTGGTTTGTGTTTTAAGAGGAGTGGCAGTAATGCCGTGACAGCAAGACAACTATTTCGCTCAGAAGTTCCCCCATTATTCTGGGCTCCGACGGTTATGTTCTCTTTGATACTGTCGATTATCATGTTGGCTGTTAGCGGTTTAATTTTTCAAATAACTTAAACCAGTTGCAGATTTCTGATGAGATGAAACGGTTGCTCTTTAAGGGAGCCTGGTATGGAAAGCGGTTGTTCTTCCCAATTTCTCTAATTTTTCTATGAACGTCAAACTTAATTCCTATTGCAGATTTCCTCCATCCAAAGGACATGGATCAAAGTCAACCGTTGACTTGCATTGACTTTTCTCTATGTCTATTAGATTAGATACATGGATCAAAGTCAACTGTTGACTTGCATTGACTTTGCCCTATTTTTATTAGACCATTGACTTGCATTGACTTTGCTCTATGTCTATTAGATTAGATATATGGATCAAAGTCAACTGTTGACTTGCATTGACTTTGTCCTATTTTTATTAGATGTACAGAATTTGCAATTTAGACTTTGCTCCATGTCTATTAGATATATGGATCAAAGTCAACCGTTGACTTGCATTGACTTTGCTCTATACCTCTTAGATGTACAGAATCTGCAATTTAGATAAGGATAACTACTTGTGAATGTCTTCGATTTTGCATCAAATAAAAATGTGCCTTCAAAGACCAGAATTAAAGAAACCACTATGATAAAATGAGTGGCCAAATGCTCGGATCATGTTACCTCTGAAAAATGGTTTACCCAAGGTAGAGATCAAATTAGCTTTGATATTAATATAATATGCAATAATATAATATAATATTAGTTTTGTGATGTATACTTTATAAATATTAACTAGTTATAAAGGTGAAAGGTTATCTATTGTGGTTTAAGTGATTTTACAAAAATAATTGAACTTTACCAAGTCGAATAACTTGGGGAACACTCTCACTAAGGTTGAGCTTTTTGTTGACATTCATAGTATTACGCCTCCTTATATTATAGAGCTTTCGCTTGTTCTTCCTTCAACAATGCAAATTTCCTTCTTGTTGTGTCTTCAAAGAAAGATGACAATTCTTCTCATTGTTGACAACATGTTTCATCAACGTTAACAACAATAGGGCCCTCCTTTGCAGTAGAGAAAAACATGCATGATTTCAAATCTTCCGATCAAGACGTTGTTGCAAGTACTCATCCATGAAAAGGATGAAAGTTAATGGATGGTTGTTGATAGCTCCAATGCCCCCAGTGAAAGTGAGGGTTAGACAGATGTCATGAAACAAAAACAAAAGAAAAGGAAGAAGAATGGAGCATAAACCCTCTACATGTTGGTTCTTCTTTATTACACATAATAACGTAAGTTTGTAGCTTTTAAGATTTAGTCTTGTACCCTGCATTTATAGCCTTTAACTTTGTTAGAAGGCTTATGGTGGTTGCATGTACATCCTATCCTTTATATACATTCCATCCTTTTTTTTATATATAAAGCTTTATGCCAATTTTTTTTTTATAAAGCTTTGTAATGATTTAAGGTCCAATGGTTGCAGGACAAAGAAACTTATATTACTATAATAGGGTGAGTCATACCCACCAACCATAGAGATTAAGACAATAAACTTTCTATTTGATTTTGAACCCATGACATAACCAATCCCATGTATTTTTTTCCTAATCTGCTCATACTTGTTTCACCATGATTTGAATTAAGAGGATTTTCATATCAACTCATATGAGTTGCATTATGGTAAACCGCTATTTTATTAGTAAACTAGAGCCAAATTGAGTAGATAACTACCTCCATACTCTTACTAATCTTGTATTAAACCACAACATAACTAATTACATAACCATCTCCATACTCATAATGATCTCTTACTAAATTGCAATTCAATTGACTACACTAATATAGATTCATCATAACCTCATCTCATTAACGCATAATTTTTTTAATAGAAATTCAACATTGTCATTGATTTTCTTAAGAAAGCTTCATATCAATTTGTGAACCGTCATTATATTCTTCTTGTATTTTTCCAGTGAATTCAATAACCTCATTGACTTCCTCATACGACATAATAGTCATTGACAATTTTCCATGGGGTTTCTTGCATCTAGAGTTTTCCGTTGGCAATGACGACCCTTTCTTTCACATTAAGCTAATCACTATGTGTTCATTGTGATCAAGGGATGCTGAAATATTTTATTGATTTTGGTCATTTGTGAGAATAATTTGTAGGAGGGGTTTGTTGAATTTTTTCACTAGCAAGTTGACCAAAGTGGTTTATGTCTCTAGAATATGTGAAATGCATCGAACAATTCACTAAGCTAGAGAAAAATATTAAGAGCTTCTATAACTAAGACTCGTTGATAAAATCAACATATAATAATAATAATAATAATAATAATAATCAAACCACTTGATCATCAATACTTTGAACAAGCTTAGTTGAATCCAGGAGAATTCCCCACAAGGCTTCCTATGGTGCTAAGATGGGTAAGAAAAGTGGTTACTTAATCTAAGGGGTTCCAATAGTTTATTGTTATTTCTTCCTAAACATATTACATAGGGTTCATGGGGCAATGGATAATATATTAACTTACAGACCCATTACCCAACAAATCATGTTGTACATTGTACATAATACTCAAAATAGGCCTCCTAGAAACTATATGATATATAAAAGAATAGAGCATTTTCATTAACTCATGGAAATATATTTTTATTTAACAATTGAAGTTTTTTGGATAGGAACTATGTTACCATAGATCCATATTAACCTTGATCTATTACACAATTAGAGGAAAAAACAAGTAAAGCCTCATATCAATGCCCAAGAGAAATTATGTATGTGTTATCATTAATCACCTTGTCATCCAAATAGTGGGTCTTTACATCATATGCCAATGGACTCTGTACCTTATGTCCAAAAATTAATGTGTTCTCAAAGAGACATCGACATCTCATCAGATCATGGATCATTATAAGCTGTGTACTACATGAGATTAGGGATGGATCATCAAGTGGCATGGTTACTTTGCTTTTGCATGTAAATCTTTCTCTTCAACAAAAAAAAATTGTGCTTCCCTCCTCTTCAAATTCTTCATCCCCGTACTTCCCCTCTTGAGCTCCCACCTTTGCTTGTAGAGTTCCCATTTCATTTTCCATTGTCTTCTTGTTGAAAAGTTTACCATAAAATTCCTTCTCTCCCATCATTACTTTATTGATGCTTAATAGCTTTAGTCATGATAACTTTCGACCACTTGTAAACTAACCAAAAAAGTATGAGCATTGTTATTTTAGCCCCAGAAAAGCCAAACATAGAAACCATGATAATACCTCCCTACACCCCCATCTTGGATGTTGCATAACAATGCCTATTAGAAATGTCTTTGATTTTAATCCCTTCATCACATATCAATGTGACAATGTACTCAACAATGGCGGGCTCCAATTCCTACAAATGTCCCCTATAATAGAGTGTCCTAACCTCCAAAACATTATTATCCATGATAACACTCCTGCTAATGTCAGTGTTGTTCTCTTTTTGCTTGTAGTGAACAGAGACCTTGAATAATCTAGTTGATAAATGGGTGGGAGATGGCAAAACATTTCCTGATACAAGCATCAATTCATCATTTAATGGCCATTATGTTACGAGCTTGGATTACTTGGATCAGTTGGACCACAACGTGACATCAAATTTTTGAATTACAAAGGTTGGATGTTCGAATTCATCACAGATACATGCCTTGAGAGTGTGTTCTTTGGCTCTCTTTCTTCTTTAAATTCACAAACCCTAGGCATTATGATGCACAAGCTGATGTCGATGCCACCTAGTAAGCATGAGAACCATTGCACACTTTAGACATCCATGCAATTCAAGTCTGGGGCCACCATAGACAGTCAATGATGAGATCAATGCTTTCACATTGAGCTCTACTTTAGTTATGATTTTGTAGTCCTCCTTCACATGACACGAAAAATAACACAAATTCCTTCTTGCCACATCTTTAGTGTCCATCCCCAATTTCCTTATATATTCCCCTTCCCACATGTTGAAGGTATGCTAGTGTTATGTATTGATCCTTTATATCAATATTGAAATATTTCCTAATTCTTAGTTGTTATGAAGAGCCACCATTAAAAGAAAGTATACATAGGGTGTATTATTAAACCATAGTACATCTATCTTAACTCTAAATCTATTAAGCACCAAGACGGATAAAAAAACAATCGAGATACAAATATCGTGATGCTTAAAAGATCTCGAGTTAAGATGGATCTACATTGGGTTGATAAAAAACAATTAAAAATGATGTCAAAGAGAATTGCTTCAAATTCCTCTTCTTCCAGTAGTTGATATGATAGTTTTTATAGTGTTATTTTTATGTATATGCAATTTCTGAATAAGTATTAGTTAGAGTAAATTAATTTTATTTTACATTAAATTTATTGTTCTTATATTTTATTGTATTGTATAATATTTGATATTGGGTTAACATATCATTGACTAATGAAATGGATGTTACAATCTCTTCAATACTACACTGTAAAATGCACCTTGCTTATCTCGATGAAATAAGAATATTCCCATAAAACACAACTTTTTCATGTAATTATATATGTAGTGGTAATCACATTTAGTTGTTCAAACACAAAACCTAAAAGGGAGGGTCTGCGATAGTTTTCTTACGTGTATTCTAAACATTTGACTTTTTAGAGTTTTTACGAGCATATTTTCCAACAAGTTTTTATTGAAATCCGGTTAAAAATTGTCGGAACTTCAGATTCGAGTGATTGAATCTGTATAATTCGAGTGCCCAGATGGTTTTTCAGGGTGTTGAATACATTTATGCATTCAAAAATACAATTTAAACAACAAAACATGGAGATTTCACCAAGATCTGTTTCGTCAGATGCCGTTGAAAATTTTCAAAAAGTCGAATGTTTAGACAACGTCGTTTTCTTATGTTTCTTCTTTTTGCAACAACAGAAGCGAGAGCGTTGATAACACAAATAATTCCATGAAGGATTGTTGTAGAGAGAAATCGACAACTATAAGATCAAAACATCAAATTGCCAATAAAAAATAGAGTTCAAAACTTTGGTCAAATAATTTAAAGTTTTAACATGTACACAACTTTCATAAAAGTCAGTGAGACATCCATGCCAAAAATTGCTTAGTAGAAGAATTACCATGACCCACCATATTATAATGTTAAGAGGACTATTCTTAACGTTTACTAATTGATTTAGATTAAAATTTAGATTTTTTTAAGTCACATTGGGCAAATCCATGAAGGAGTATGAGGACTATGTTTGTAAAGACTTGAATTTGGATACTTGTGATAGCCACAATTTCAATTTCAAGTTGCAACTAAACCACAATTCAATATTTTTTTAATAAGTATGTTTTGTGAACATAAACAAGTTATTTGAGAGCAAACATCATCATCGATATTACAATGAAAGTAGATATTTCTTATAAGTTATGTTGACTACATTTTCATTTCTATTAGAGATGTATATTCCACCAAAATCATCCATGATTTGACCTCTTTGCTTATACAATTTTTATAGGTGTTTTTTGTAAATATAAGCAAATAACATTGTTCAATGATAAACAACATCATCACCATCAATATTACAATGAAAACAAACATTTCTTATAAGTTATGTTGGCTACATTTTCAACCCGATTAGAGGTATATATTCCGCCAAAATTGTCCACAAGTTGGATTCTTTACTTAAGATGTCATATTAAGAAAAATCTAATCCATTGTAATTGTATAAAACTTGATCCAACCAACCCATGAGAAGAGAACATATCTTGGAATATTTAATAACGAAAATAACAACACATTAGCATTACCAACCAACTAAATTTCATTAGTTACTTAAATTAAACTTTATCTCTTCCAATGAATCTCATTCTCTCAATTGACGTTGGATGTACTTTTGTGGAGTTTTAGACCGCGATTAGATATTTAGATTACATAACACAAATGTTTAAGTTGAACAAATAATCCTAAAAGAGGTTTGACTAGAGATTTTGAGGCTTAACTATTGGAATATAAAAGAAGTCAATCAAATTATTAATGTGGACAATATTAAATTTTATGATCTCTATTAAGTTTAAGATGCGACTTGGAACCGAGGTCTAGATTTGAAAACTACATCCACTTGTCAATTTGACGGTTTTAGTCGTATACAAAAAAATATTTGAACATATGTCTTATGTTTGTTGATGGGTAATAATAAAAAAATATTCTATTTGATAGCCAAAATGCTCTATGATGAGTAATTTGACAATCAGATTACATCCTTGCTTAGAATGGAGATAAAATCATTGTGAAGAGGAAGTACTCGCAACTGGGCGAGCTTGTACTCGCATGACACAGGGTCAATATTGACCGCTACCACTACAACCTCTAGGCATACCCCTACGGTCCCATATGTGGTACATATAACTTTGCAAGGTTCAAACCAACAACGTCACAAGGAGTGTCTTGATAGTACACTCTATCGCCACCCACCCAAACTAAACCCAATCAACTATGACCTTGATACTTTTATTTTCACTGTATTTATATATATAAATAACATTTGAATAATATTTAAAATAATCTCCTTTAATTATTCAAAATATCTTTTCTATTTTAAAGAAAAGAAAACATCATCTTCATCATTACTTAAAAATTCATACAATACCAAAATAAACCATAAATTTATAATTAAGCTTCCGTAAAACAACATTATTAATTGTATAAAAAATTAAACTTGTAAATACATTAAATAAAAAGTGACGTCACATCGTTATGCATGAAGAATTATGAAATGGACACTTTTGTTTATTTAACCATGTCCCTTCAAACACCCATGACGTGGACAAACTTTTCTCGGCTGAGGCTTTTATTTTACGAGTAAAAGTAGAAAAGAAGGAAATTGTATTAAGGGGAAATTTATATAAAGTGAAGATGATAATGGAAATTTATATAGGTTATTTTTTAGCCTAGTGGATGTTAAAAATATTTTTTTTCTTCTTTCTTTCTATATAATGAATGTGCACAATGTAGTTTTTCTTTACAATGCAATAATGAGTTAATATTTTTCATTTTTCATTTTAAAAAATAGAATTTTTTTTAAAGAGAATTCCCCAAAAATAAAAATAATAATTTTATAAAATTGCAAATATTAAGTATAAAGATTGTATAATCCAAGTATAGAAGGGGTTTTTAAGCCAATTGAATTTATCTATCTAATCAAAATATATGATTTTAATTTATTCAATTTTCAAAGTTGTCTAAATTTATTTTTGTCATTAAAATTTGCATTTTTAATTAATGTGATGATGAATTTCAGAAAAAAATAGATCTTTAAATTAAGATGAGAGAAAATAATAGATGTTCAAATTAAGATGAGGGAAAACAAAAAATAACTAAATCATCCACCCTTTATCCCACTCCTTTCCTAGGGTGTCATAGTCCATATAAACTTTACCTCTCACACGATATTAATTAACTTTAACATAACAACATGGTGAGAAATAATGTGCACTCTATAACCTAGTACAAATAAAATGTGTAGCCTACTGTATATAACCTAATGTGTAACAATAATAATAAATAATCATAACCCACCTTTAAACACCTACATATTTGAACTTCTTTTTTATCCTTATTTATCCTTATTAAATGGGTTATGCTTATTAAATGGGTTAGGATAGATTTATACTAATAAATAATGAGAGTAAATCACATTACCAATCATAATTTTCAAAGTAAGCCAAAACCTCATGGGTAAACAAACATTAATTATAAGTTACAAGCAAATATATTAAACATAAAGAAAGATCATGAATAAGTTGAGATGCAAATTTATAGATGCTTAAAAATGAGTTAAAAGTCGATATAAATCTATCAATGCTTAAAAACGAGTTAAAAGTTTATATATATATATATATATATATAACAAATTTTTGACCTACCATACATTACAAAGAGCTCTTGGAGGAGAATTGACTTTTGTTGTTTATGTTGTTGTTCATTTGTTACTGGGATGTTATTTTTTTAAGGAGATGTGGTTTGCAACAAAATCTCTTTTTAGAGGTATTGGACATTGGAGTGGTGATTCCATATCACAAACATTCAAGGAGTACTATGGGGATCCATTAGTTAAAAATGTCACAACACTCCCAATTGTAGTGGGTTGGGCTATATGGAAGCCTAGGAATGAGATACCTTTTCTAGGTGCCGTTATCGCTCCCTTATAGGTATTTTATAAAATTCAATATTGTTTTGAGGATATCAAGACTACTCTAAAGCAAAATATGACAAATTAGCCCCTGAGAGAGATGAGCCTATGCCATGGAGTTTTTTTTATAACACCTCTCCAGGTAATACATGACAATGAGAAGTAGGTGGAGTACTCTTCTTGTTAAACCTCCCATTACTTTTCTTTCTTAATGGACCTAGGGTATGGAGCGACCAACTGGTTAGAATTAACTAACCTTTCAACTCTGCATAGGATCGCAATGGATAGGGGTGGGGATAGATTGCAGGTTTTAGAGATTCCAAACTAATTGTTGATTGGATAACTGGTATAGTGCACTTCCAAAATTTGGGTCTTCAAGCATGAATGGATCATATTCATGAATAGAGAAGACACCATAATTATGTCTCTTTTAAACATGTAAACCATGAATTGAATATGGTGGTAGACCAACTATAAAAAGATGGAATAGCCCCACAAGCTGAGCCAATGAAGACACAAGAGATTAGATAGGGTGTTCAAACCGATCACTTGCCTTGTCCTTTTTTGCAATGCAGTAGTCTAGCACATCTCCTTCATGAGGTAGGGTGGTAGGACTGTGTCATTTTGGTTTTACAGTTTTGAAATGTGGAGTACACAAAGACTTTCTATCATACTTGATGTATTGGTGATTATAATATAAGTTACGAGTCTTTATTGGATCATAGGTTGTAGATCTCCATAGTTCTTCTTATGCACATGTTTATAGCAAAGACACTAAATGTAATGTTATGAATTCAA
>JASDQU010305935.1:107203-136531 GCA_032191745.1 Picea mariana | reverse complement strand
TTAAAGGAAATTGACCATGTGGTTTTGTATATATTTATCATACTTGATTACCGAATCAAAATGTTGCAGGATACCATTCACATGAAGTCTGGGCTTTGTTGTGACTTGGATCAATTGACAAGGATTATAAAAGCTTATGATTTGAGTTAAATTTTTTTTGTTTTCCCAACAAATTGTTCAAGTAGTACTTCAATGCCTAAACTATGATGTACAATTCCTTATCTTATTTGGGTATATTATGATTGCACCAACAAAAGTTTCAAGTGTTATGTTATCCAACTCCTTCATTGTATCAAAGGTTCCGCCATTATGTATCATGCAAAATTTGCTTTGATTTCTAATGAAATTGCAAGTTTCATTAGATTTAATATTTATGCATTACAATTCTTTCAAGTCAAAGCTTCAGTACTTGGTTTTCAATTGCAATGAATTGAAAGGTTATACTTTCCTTTTCTAATGTGCATTGAAGAGACACTTCATTCCTAAATAATTTTCTAACCCCATGAATTACCCTGGTTCAATTAAATTATCTGGGATCAACCAATTTACAACAAATTTTATATTTCTTAGGTCAATACACAATTCACATCCTCTAACTACAAAATCCATACACAACAATAATTGTTTTCCAAGCTCATAATTTTTCATGTTGGCTTGCAATTAATTGTGTTGAAGGGTTAAAAATATCATCTCCAAATGTTTCAAATGATCTTCCCAAATCTTGCTAAAAGTCAAAATATCATCCAAGGAGGCTACAATAAACAAGTTCGAGAAATGGTCTTAAGATAGCATCCATCAATCTTAGAAGTGTTGTCATAGTATTGTGTAATATAAATTGCATAATGACTCACTCATGCAATCCATGTGTTTTTTTGAAAGTAATATTCCAAATTATTCTTTGTGTATATTGTCATATTGGTATCCTTACTTCTAATCCAACTTCATGATAACACATGCTTCCAATATTTGGTTGATTAGTGCCTTGATTATTTGTAAGGGATATATATATTACAATATTGCAGTGTAATAGTAATGCCATATTACAATGTAATATGGCATTACCATATTACAATGCAAAATGGTAATCCCATATTACATTGTAATATGGCATTACCATATTACATTGTAATATGGCATACAATATGGTATACCATATTACAATGTAATATGGTAATACAATATCTCATGTAAATTTTTTTTTTTAAACTTAAATCCATCGTCGCAATATTGACGATAGTTCGTTGGAAACAAATTTTGTATGTTATCGTACCCGTCGCAATAGCAACGAAAGTTCATCGCAATTTGCCACGAATTTTCGTCGCACATACAACATCTGCGTCGTAAGTTTGGTCTTGAGATATATTTCCGTCGATATTGCCACAAATTTTCATCGCAAGTGGCGACAGTTTTGCATCACACATACAACATCTACGTCGTAATTTATTGGCTTGGCATAAATTTTCGTCGCAATTGTGACGCATTTTCGTCGTAATTGCTACACTTATTCGTTGTTATTGCGACGTAATTTCGTCGTAATTGTGACGATTCATAGGGTTAACCGATCTTGAAGGTGGTGACACATAGAGCGCTTATTTCGTCGATGTTTCCACGCACACCTAGATCGTGGATATAGCGACGAAATTATTCTGACGAAAAAAAATATTAGATTTTGTGGAAATTGTGACGGATAAGTGTGGCAATATCAACAAAAAACCGTTGCAAATTTGGTCATATGTACTAGTGGCACAATTGACGCTCTCTATCTTCCTATATTACTTTCAACTGAAGCCAAATGGAGCCTTCTTCATCAAGTTTTGGTAAGATGGTTTGCACCTTGCACCCCAATATGATGACCTCCTATTGATAGGTTCAAATTCACCTAACAACAACAAGGGGTACTCCCTAGTATATGGTCCCAATTTGACTATACATTGTTTGGTTTAGGAGTCCCATCTAGAATTTGGATCAACAGTCATTTATTGTTGTTTTTTTATTTTCATACCGGTTACGGTCTGGTGTACCAATGAAGTGGGTGGATGTAATGCAAAGATGTAGATGAAGACCATGTATGTAAACAAAACTAGTCTATTACTAATCTATGCTAACCTATCCTAGCTAGGAGCACACTAGAGTAACCGGTGAGTTATAATGCAACCAAAACCTTACACAACTTTTATACAGTTAGTTGTAACAAAAGAGGGGGATTGGATACAAATGCATACATATGTATATAATCAGATTAGTCTAGATCAAAAAAATGTATATTGTAATAACCTACAATTCTCAAGGTATTGAAATATTCAAAGAAATATCAATAACTGCAGAATGACAAAGATTGTATAAGAATTAGTCTACAACAAACAAACATTCTTACAGTCCATAGAAACAACAATTATATTCACTTGAAGTAGTTCAAATCTCCGATCTATTTCTACATAGAATTCCTTCTATAATATGTTGGCCCTAAGGGATTCTCAATATTCATTAACAATGTATATGTTCTCGAAAAAGTTCTTGGGTCTATACAATGCTTGAAAATCCAAAAAAGTCCATTCTCATAAGTTTCTACTCTATTTTATACAAAAATCTAGTGCCCTTTCGCCTTCTTCTTGAAGAGACAGTTTCAAATTGTTCATATTCTCTATTCTAATGACAAGTAGCAGAAAGGACTAAATTTGAAGTGGTTAGGAAAAAGACGAGAGAAAAAGCAGTCGTTTGTCCTTTCCCTATGAACTTTTTCTTCGGAGATAAGCTTTCCAAACTTCTAACTGGTTATATAGTGACTCGATTCTCATGTATTATAGATATTCCAATGTTGCTTCATTCATGGTGATATTTTCATCAAGGGCGTTCATATCCTTCTTTAGTCTTGTCATGTAAGCATGTATCATAGTGTCAAATTTCATAGACTGTAGTAGATGTTGGTCAATGAGATCAGTAGAGACAAAGGTTGTTGCTTCGACTGTCTGTCTCCTTCGACTCATGTTGTCTTGGACTGCATTCACCAATTCTTTTGTGACCAAATTATTCCCAAGTTCATCTAATCTTGGGAGACGACCATTCCTTATCAGTTCTTGGGAATATTTGTGAGTCCTTGAACATATCGCCATTTCCTTGGTTACTTATTTATCTTCCCTTTGTCCTACCTACTGGCAATGATCTAACACATACATGTATATCTTTCTAGCTGATTTTGAGGGTCTGTGCAGCTCAGGAGGTGCATCAGGATTCTTCGCTATCTAGGTATCAATGTCAATTATACCCTCACGGATAATGTTGTATTGTTTCAGCTGCATTTGTGTCTGGTTGTTTTGGTCAATACATGTTGCAACCACATTTTGGAAGATATGTAGATTGGCATACATTTGAATGATGGGACCTTTCAAATCATTCCTCACTTTTTCTACACTAGTCTTAAAGTTGAGAAGACTTCTTTCATCAATCTTTACTTGTTGAAGCCTCTCTTCTATCTCTCTGATCCTCACCTCTTTCTCTTCATTCTATTGGAATAGCCTCTATATATTGTCTATGGTCTCATCCATAAATGAAAATCATTCCCTAGTTGTTGCCACAAGGTCTTTCCTAACATCTCTTGCCACAGGGACTTGAGTAATCACGGACAAAGGGGCTCCTTCTGTTGTTGGAGCCTTTTTCACTCTTTCTTGCACAATTCTACCGGTTTTAATATCGTATGTGAAACTTCATAGATCCAATACTTCAACTGAATGAAATGTTCCCATGGGCTAAGGCCTAAACCATTTCTCGTTTCTACTCATGTACCTGTGGTGGACGTTCCAGGGATATCCAAGTCCATCGGGTGTGTGTCACCCTCTCTATCCTCTATATTCTTCTTATGTCTTTCTTCTTCAGCAGCTTTATCCATTGCTTCTTTATCTACTAATTATACTACCACTCTTTCTGATTCTTCTATCTCCTTTTCTTTTTCTGCAACTTCTTTTGCTTTAGCTTTGGATTTTTCTTTAGTTTTCGCTTCAATTTCTGCCTAGGCCTTTGCTTTGTCAGCTTCTATTTTTTGTTTCTTTTTAGCGTCATTCCTCCTTTTCAGTACCTTATCTTTGTCTCTTCTCTTTTAATATGTTGGTGCTCCTTCCTCCTCTTCTGTGGAACCTGAATGAGTTGAAACAAAGATGGGGGAAGATCTCTTAGCTTCTTCTCATTCTGCCTCTTTTCTAGCCGCCTCTCTTGTAGCTTCTTTGTCCGTGATCCTTCCTTTTGGTTGGCCCCGTATTTATTTGACTTCGTCGTAAGTTTTGGAATTTTGATGCACCTCCTCTTCTTCCCAGAAATCAGTGGTGTATTCATACGGGAGTCTCATGCTATTGAATTTCTCTTTGATGATATTATTAGGGTCATGCCTCCTGAATATTTCCTCTTCAAAGTGGTAGGAAAGTAAGATGTCCACTTCTGTTTGATATTTCTTGGTGTTCTCAAAGAAATATTTTCCAAAGTAAATAGGTAGTGGATGAAAATTTGTTTTCTTTTATCTGTATAGCATTCCTCTGAACCCATGTATGATAGTTTGATATGTCACTTCCTGAAGCACAAGTTTGTCAGGAATGAACTGAGGGAGTAAGTGGGGTGGTTTCATCGCACCATATATTATTATAAAGGTATTGTGCTCCATCAAATACTAGCCCCGATCTGTCTTATGACTGTTATGGATTTGTCTATCATACAACATGGGGAGGTGCAAAAAATAAATTCATACAATGGGGTAAGGAAGTGTTCACAAATTATGTGATAGTTTGTTTGGTATTTGTGCTCCCAAATCACTTTGGAGTATATGTGGATAGAGGCGTCAACGGGAAACCAATTCCATCTCATGTTTGGGTACCTGTGAGCAATACACATTATGTCTGGAAGATATGAGGACATATGGAAACTAGGAAAGCTTCCTGGTTGTGCTTGTGTAACTGTAGAAATGGCAGCTTTGATATTTTCAGAAAATATGTATGCCTAGTTGAATGGGACACCCACATCTTCATAGAAATAAATTAGGGGTAGGTGTGATAGGGAGAAATGAGTTGCATCTGGTTCCCCGTACAACCTGCACAGCATGGCTACCTTATATTGGTATGGTATCCTTAAATTGGTCATGGGGTACCGACTCTTGCGCCAATACTTGAACTTCTTATCTACTTTGTACCATGCGGGGAATAAATCTTTCGTTGTAAGATCCAACTCGTTGAGGAGCTGACCATCCATTCTTTTGTTCCCAACTTCAATATGGTAACACTTAGCTAAATTATCATGCCAGAATGACGTTATAGGTTATTTTCTTGCATTAAAGACATATCGACTATTTATGTCTATGTTTTTCAAAATCCAAGAAATGGCGTCTGCACAAGGGAAGACCACTGGATGTACTACCACCTTGAAAATTCCCAAATTTTTAATGTTCCTAAACACTTGGATATCATATGGTTCCTCTGTCTCCATAGAGAAGTTTGATTTCTTGAACATATAATATACTTCTCCCCACTTTAAGGTTTCTCCATCCTTCTCTAGGAGTCTTGATGTATCATCATATATGGTCCCAACAACTTATGTTTATACTTTTAGCTAGGATCTACTAGATGGCTCAACCCTTATTTCTTTTTTTGTTGTATTATTTGGTGGTGACATGTATGAACCTACAGAAAGGATAAATTTAGAGCGTGTTATTTGCAATACAACTAAATGTTTGGACAATTATAAGAATTACTGAAATTATCAAGACATGGAAATTTGCTTCTTGCAGATGTCAGGTTAATAGTAGACAATGTTCAGTGAGGTTTTGGGGTGAAACACTTGGGAACCATCTTGGAAAGGAGAAATCGAAGCTCAAGAAAACAACTTCTTCAATACAGATCGGAAGAGTTAGTAACAATTCCTCCGATCACATCGGAGGAGTTAGTAAAATTACTAACTTCTCTGATATTTATTCGGAATGGATTTTCATATTATCGAGGAGATCGTAGCACTTAAAAGGAAATCCTATGATCATATAAGAGAAGTTGAAAGTAACTCCTCTGATGTGATCTGAGAAGTTGTTTCCATTTGTTCTGAAAATGTGTGCATGAAATAGTTTTAACTCTTCCAAGCACATCAAAGAAGTTAGTGGTAACTTCTCTGATGTGCTCAGAGAGTTACTTTGAAAGTATTTGGTTTTACAGTTAGGGATTTTAGAGAACAAAGGAGAGAGATATAGGAAAAATATGACTAGCTTAAAGGAGTGTGAGGAAACCCTAGGACCTTCTTAGATCAAGGTCTTTGTGCCTGGGATGATCTTGGGGTGGCTTGTGAGGGTTGAGTGCAAGGATGTGGAGAAATTCCATCCAAGTGAAGGGGGAAAGGGCTAACTGGTTGTGCATCATATGCAAAAAACAAGTTTAAAAAAAAAATGTAAGGTCGGCGAAAAGGGGAGTGGTCAAGAGTGAGAAGACTAAGAGTAGGGGAAAGAGTATTATCAATCTAGGGAAAAGGGAGAAAGAAAAAAAAATACCTAAACCTAGCTTGAAAAGGGAGAGAGGTGAGGTAACCTTACCTAGATTATGTTGCCACATGGTGGATATGAATAGGCGAGATCCCCGAATGGTATCCATCTCGGTGCATTTCAACTTTTTTTTTCTCGTTCACTCGCAAATGGTAGGATAACACTAAACCTAACCTCATTCCATTTTTATAGCCAAACAATTACTTATGAAATTTAATGCGATGGTTGCGGTTGGTTTGATCGGAAGAGTTAAGAGAAATTTCTCTGATCAATTTGGAAGTCGAGATAGTAAATCTTGCGATGTGTTCAGAAGAGTTAGAAGTAACTTCTTCGAACATATCAGAGGAGTTAGAAGTAACTTCTTCGAACATATCGGAGGAGTTAGAAGTAACTCCTCAGATATGACCAGAGGAGTTTCTCCCAACTCTCGCAATATCACTGTGTATCAGAGAAAAATAAAATTAATCCTTTGAACATGTTCGGAGGAGTTTGAATTAAATCCTTCGAACTTTTCATAGGAGTTAAAGGTAACTCTTCTGAACTGTTTATAGGAGTTGAAAGTAACTTTTCCGATTTAAAAATTTGGATTGCAACAATAAGTATTGTTTGTTTTCCAAATGAAACATGAATCGTCAAAAGAATATTGATATGGAGAAGGAGACTTATGAGGCTTTCTCTTAGGCTCAAAAAGAAAAAAGGGGGCTTTATTTTTAGGGAAGTAAACGAAATAAAAATAAAAATGGAGGGTTGTAGTGTCTGCCACAACAAATGGAAACACACTGGATGAAGCCTTGGATCTCTGTAAGATGATGTCCACACACAATTTTAGGAAGAGTGCTCCATCACACTAAACCATAAGGGAGAAAATATAGGCCTCATAACTTTCATATTGAAAAGACCAAGGTGATTCAAAGAGGGGTGAGACCTCTTTCGATTCACAGATTGCTTTCAAATTTATATCCAAATATCGTGGTAAATGCATAAAAATAAATATGTAGGTATTAAAATAGTAATGAAACATCAAGAATGATGAGAATACAAGTCATAATGTATTTCCCTAGTGTCGCTCCACTTCCAGTGAGTTTCCATAGCCCCGACGAAGTCACCCCAGTGTCACAATCCTTGCTTCCTTGCCAGTGAGCATCCATAGCCTCTGTGAATATACTTGCATGCCCCATGTGATATGGAAAGTCTTTTCCTAAGCCTTTACCTTTTATAATATTTGGTTCTCTTTTACTTAGAGATATAGGTGGATGGGGGGATTCCAGTTAAACTTGAAAGGCATTAGGGATGACACATGTGATGGTGTGATCTACTAACTTGCTTATAGATGAGAAAACTTCATGAGTCATGATTCCTAGTCTACTATGAACATTTCATCTAGACCATTTCCTTTAGCTCGTATAGCATAGTGATTTGTTGTTCAATATATTATCTTGGCTCTCTGTTTTCCTAGTGCCTCTTTGTGTTGATAAGCTATGTTCCTCCACCAATTCTTTACTTGTGATAGTGCATAAAGGGATTGCATATCTGGGGAATAAGTATATTAGGCATCAAATCACATATGCATTTAGGATCTCTACACCATTTGTGCTACATTATACATGTGAATTGATTTTAAGTTGCAAGAACTCCAAAATCAAAAAGGACTTCATCAAGAAGGAAAAAGGAAAATGATAGTAATCAAACAGATTAACAAAACCAACTTATCTAACAAAGAAAAATCAACTGAAAAAAAAACAAAATCAATATTTATTTATATACAAGTGACCAAAAGCCTCAATGGCTAACTGACATAGTGTTCTAGGACTTGGTCATTTACAGGGAGAGAGTTGACTTCTTCCTGAAGGTTTTGTAATAAAAAATTTCCTTAGAAAATCTTTTATGTAATGAGGTAGGGACCAAGCCAAAGTTGTTGGAACTTTGAATGTTTCCCTTTGTATTCATGTGGCTTGTCCCATTTTAAGACTAATTCCCCAACTTGGAAGTCTTTCTCACCTACAAATTTCTTATCAAACCAACATTTTACTGTTTTTTGGTGAGCTTCAAACTTTCTTTTGGTTTTTTCACGTATTTCCTCAAGATTCAGCAAGGTATCAATATGACTTTGGATGATAGGGAATTCTCTGCCTCGGGACTGTTCTGTAAGATGGAGGGAATGTAGGTAGATGTTTTAGGTTAGAATGAATTCTCTCCCATACACAAGAAAGTAAGGTAAATTTCTGATGGAATCTTTGGGGGTGACACGATCCACCCAAAGAGAATTTTGTAATGAATTGTGCCAATTTCTCTAGTGATCCACTAAAGTTTGTTTAAGGATACAAATGATGTTCTTGTTTGTAGAATGTGTTAAGCCATTTCCTTGGGGATATTAATTGGTTGAGTATTTTAAAATAATCCCCTTTTCCAATGCATACTCAGGTAATTTCAAGGTTGAGAAGTAAGTAGCATTATCAAATACTAAAGACTTAGGAATTCCAAACCTTGTGATAATGTGTTGCTCAAGAAAAACTATTACTACTTCCTCATTCACTTTAACTAAAGGTATTGCTTCAATCCAATGCATGAAATAAACACTTGCGGTCAGAATATACCTATGTTGTTTGGACGATTGAGGATTTATCTCACTAATAATATCTAGGCCCCACTGCTCGAAAGGTTTTTCCACTGCTACATGTTGGAGAGGAAGAGAAGATTTACATTCCCTCCCCACATTTTTTTTACATGCTTCGCAGCTCCTTGAGTATGCATGAGCATCCTTGAAGAGTGTGGGCCAGTAGTATCCTGCTTTCAGTACTTTGTGGGTTGTTGTGTCTCCCAAGAAATGACCACCATCTGGTCCATTGTGCATATCTTTCAGGACATTATAAACATCTTATTTTTTGAGGCATCTGAGTAATACTCCTTCATAATTCTTTCTGAACAAGATATTGTGTAACAACTGATACTATAAATATTTTAGTCATAAAACTATTTTTTCTTAGCATTGAGATGGTCCATAGTGGTGCCATATTGCAAATAATATTTAATATCATTGTAACATGATCCTTCAATGGTTGGGACATATGGAACTTGTTTTGTATACATTATAGGTTCATATTTCCAACCATCCTCCTCTTGTTCTTCAGTGTCTGCTCCTTGTGTCACTAATTTACACAAGCCTTAACCTTTCACAATATTGGCTGGTTTGAATTCGAGGCCATACTCTTGTAGAGTCGTCATCCAATCCCCTTGTCTTTCACCCAATTTTTTTTTATCAAACAGGGACCTTACTTCTAGATGTGGGACGATGACTTTAGTGTGATTTTTTAGGATATAATGCCTGAACTATTTGATTTCTTTATGGACAGAAAAGGCTTGCTTTTCCACTGGAGGATAATTCAGTTCAATACCTTATAACCTAGTGCTCATAAATGTGCCAGGGTATTCATCTCCTTCTTCATCCTTTTGCATGAGTACTGTTGCTAACGAGTGATCGAATGCGAATGTATATAGAAGGAAATCTTTAGAGAAATAAAGTCTCTGAAGAGATGATGTGTTGGCTATAGAATTTTAATGTTTTCAAATGCTTCCTTCTCCAATGATGTCCATTTGAAATGTACGTCCTTTTTAATCATTTTTTGTAAAGGTTTCACAATTTCAACAAAATTGGAATGAATCTTCTTATGAAATCAATTATGTCAAAGAATGATCACATGGACCTTTAGTTGTGCAGTGGGGAAATTTGTAGAATGGCCTTGTTTCTCTCTGGATCCACCGAAATCTTGTCTTTAGAACTAACTTGTCCAAATAAAATACCTTCTGAAACAACAAATATAGTTTTCTTGGGATTAAGAGACATCCCATATCTTAAGCACCGTTCAAAAATCTGTCTCAGATGTTTTGGGTGGTCTTATCTCTTTTTGGAATAAACAATGACTTCATCAAGGTAAACCACCACACTTTGATCGATCAATCCCTTGAAAACAATGTCTATCACCATTTGAAATGTAACTTATGTCTTCATAATACCGAAGGGTATCCGTCTATAATCCTAAGTCCCCCATTTAGTTCAGAAAGTGGTCTTTAATCGATGTGGTTCTACCACGAGAACCTGATCGTATCCCAAGAATCCGTCTAATAGAGAGAATAGTTGAGATCTGGTGATGAGTTGTAGGATTTGTTCCATTGGGGGAACCAGATAGTTATCTTTGTTGGAGCGCAATTGAGATTCTGGAAATCTATACAAATTCTTATTTCTCCTGACTTTTTTCTCACGGGCACCATATTAGAGACCCAAGTCGAATTTCTCACTTTGAAAATGATTCAGGCATCTAATAACTTCTTGAGTTCCTTCTGAATCAGAGGTTTGATATTTGGATGTATCTTTCTTAGCTTCTCCTACAACAACTTGATCCCTTCTTTGATGGGGGTCACATGGTGTATAATCCGTGTATCATATGTCTTCAAGTCATCATACATCTGTGCGAAAACATCTCGATACTTCTTAAATAATTGTGTGAATGTGTATTTCTATGAATATGAAAAAAAAGTGCCCAAGTTAACATATTTAGGTTGCTCAGATGTTCCCAAAATGACCAAGAAATGCATCATAGTAGAGTTGTTGATCTTCGGATTAGCTAGTCTCCTAAACTTGGATTGTAAATCAAATAACTTTTCAAAATTCTAAACGTTCTTTGGAACAAAATTTGTCATCGCCTTATTAGTTTCTTCTCGATAACTTTGCAACACTTGTTGATGTACCTCATCATCTATCACTGAATCTTGGAAGGTTTCCAAACTAGTAAGAAATTTGATAATTTGAGAGTCATTGTCGAACATTGTCCAACTCGTGACATTGTCAGGTATGGAGGGCCTGAACATCATTTCAATCAAAAAACCATCGTCAGGAGGCATAAACCTAGATGTTGCATTGGAAAAAATCATTGAGCTTCTACGATGAAGGAGCTTGTGAATCCTTGGATCTTTGTAAGATGATGTCCACACATAATTTCATCAACAACACCAAAAGGAGCTTGTGCATGGCTTTCATCTTCTAAACTTTGTTGATCTAGAAATTGGTTTATCACCAGGGTCATAGAGTTGACCCACTGAGGACATGTTCGTTCGGGGTGATTTTGTTGATGATAGGAGCAAAAATTATCATTACTGAAACTATCTAAGTTGAAAGCCATGTATGGTGGTTCAAGCAGTTGTGGAGGGTTGTCTGGTTTCTTAAAAAATGGGTGAAAATATTGCGGCTTCGATGATCCTTCACCAACATTATTTTTAAGGTCCACGACTTCATTGGATAACTTCTTAACCATTTTGACCACATTATTGATATCCTTTGATTCCCTGTCAGGTGGCTTGGTTAATAGAAGTGGTTTCTTTCCAGTCAACTTAGTTTCCTCATAATGTGGATGTTGTTCATATGCAGATAACTCTATTTCCACAGTCTCAACTTCATCAAATTTTAAGGCTAAAGTATTTCTTTGAGATCGTTTTAAAAACATCCCTATGGAGGGGGTTAATGCAGTTGTATAATATTCCATGGTTAATGACTGAGCGGGAGAAACATCATGAGGAAAATTAATTAAGACATTAAGAAATCTTTGATTAAAGTCTTTCACCCTTTCCCTCTTGTCCATTCTGATTTCTCTTAGTTCATTGTGTAGAGACGTAGTTGTTTTCCTTTCCCCAAATTCTCTCATAAAGAGCCTTTCAAAGCTATCCCAATCTATAATAGACCTAGCAGGTAAGATGAAATACCAAGTAGAGGCTTTCCTAGAAAAATTTTAAGGAAATAACCTACACACTATGTCATCATGTTGAACACCTAGAATATGTATGGCCAAGAAGAAATTATTGACATGGTATTTCGGGGATCCAGGTTTGTTTGGGTCGAATGTCGGGAGAAGCTTATCAAACTTCCTTGGAATTTCATGAATTTTTTCAGCCAGATTGATAGCTCCTTTGGATCTCCATCGAGGTATAACTTCTTTGTGGTTCATGTTTTCTCCCATTAATTGTTCTATGGTGATTTTTGTTTGTTTGTCTTCAAATTATTTTTCAGGTTCAATAAGGAAACGTGCAACTTTGCTCAAAGGTACCAATACTGTTGGTTGTGGAGCATGTTTATCTTCCTAATTTAGAGGTCTTTTGTTTTCAACCGTGTTTATACCCCATGAAGTGTTTTCACCTTGGAAGTATGTACACACTTCCATGTGGGAGAGTGAAAAGGGGGCAACGTCCCTCGATGGGGGTTCGGGGGCGAAGCCCCCGAAGGAAAAATTGCCGTGTAAATGTATATTGTAATTTCATTCTAAATCTGGACCGTTCATTATAAGGTCACAGATCTAATGGTAGAAATTATGTTAGGGTTTTTTTCCATAGAAGGAAACCCTCTGTTATGAGGGAAACGTATTGCGGCTATGCATGACAGCAAATATCGTATTCTGAGATAGGATACTGTGAGAGAAAGAAGAGGAAGTTACAACAGGTTTGTTGTAGGTTGTATCCCTTCATATGTTGGATAATAATAAAGGAAGGACCTGGCAATTTCTCTGGTGGACGTAGCCCACACTGGGTGAACCACATAAATCTATGTCTCTATTGTATTGTGTATATTTTGTGTTTTGTTTCCGCATTTGTTTTATTTTATTGCTCCACAGTCCTGTTTTTCTAACAAGTACCTCTTGTAATGTGGTTTCAATAAATTCATCTACAAAGTCAACATAAAAATCAGGATCTATGTTAGGACATTCTACACAGGTCACTTTTCTCCTAGGGAGTTCAAAGGTTATGGGTAATTTTCCAAGAAATTTTGCGTAATCACGTGTAATTCTATGGGTTTTGTGAAGCTCTTCATGTGGTATGTGAAACCAAGTCTTAGTATGTATTTCAGGACTACCGGAGGCACTTTCAAAATTAGGCTTTGATTCCTCATATGTAACTTCTTTTTCAAACTCAACCTGAGGGAACAAGGTAGGTTGAGATTTGGGATTACTCATTGAATATTGATTTTGGTTGTTGTTTAATTCATATATATAAGCCATAAAATATGTCCCTCCTTCTAGTTCCAATTATGTTGACGGGTTTAACTTCGCCTGACAATAGCAAGGGGTACTCCACGGTATATGGTCCCAATTAGACTATACATCGTTTAGTTTAGGAGTCCCATCTGGAATTTGGCACAGATGTCATTTATTGTTGTATTTTGATTTCATACTGGTTATGGTCCGGTGTACCGATGAACTGGGTGGATGCAATGAAGAGATGTATATGAAGACCATGTATGTAAATGAAACTAGTCTATTACTAATCTATGTTGACCTATACTAGCTAGGACCACACTAGAGTAACCAGAGAGTTATAATGCAACCAAAACCTTACACAACTTTTATAGAATTAGTTGTAACAAAAGAGGGGGATTAAATACATATGCATACATATTTATATAATCAGATTACTCTAGATCACAACAATGTATACTGTAATAACCTATAAATCTCAAGGCATTGAAATATTCAAAGAAATATCAATAATTGCATAATGACAAAGATTGTATAAGAATTAGTCTACAACAAACAAACATTCTTACAGTCCATAGAAACAACAATTATCTTCACTTGAAGTAGTTCAAAGCTCTGTCCATTGGCAAGGATGTGTGGACCATTGATCAAAACCCTTCACTTTTTCGGAGTTCAATACTCTGGAAGGTTGTTGGGTAAAGTTGTGAAAAGCTCCAAAGCCCAAAGCCCAGAGTAAATGTAGGTTGTCGATCAGAGGCGGACGTCAACCATCCAATCCGTAACTTCAAAGTTCACGTATTCGGAGGCATTTCACATTTAAACGGGGAAGACTTCTGAAGCCCGAAATCCAAAAATTTATGTGAGCCATATTTCACGGCATGTAGCGTGAGCTGTTGATCCCCTCCTTTGTTCGCTTATTCACAAATTCGGCATTCGGGGGAATCATAGTGTGTTTTTGTTATAACTCCCGAAGCCCAGAGCTCCAAAGTGTCAGAGTTCCTGTTGTTTAAAGAGTTTGTCCTACGATTTTGGCCCAAGGTCATGTGGAATTCTTCACTGAAGTGATAAGACCCTCGTGAATGCAAATTTTCACGCAGGGAAAAGGGGAAATTCATGTGGAAGAGAATTTTGAGGGTTCAACGTGGACCCACCAGCTAATTCATCTTCCTTGTGAGAATGATCCTTAGACCGAGAGGTCGCGCGAGCCCCTGGGAGTAGTGTGGGTTTGCATCACCTATGAAAATTTTCTTTGGAGATAAGATGTCCAAACCTCCAACCGGTTATATAGTGACTCGATTCTCCTGTAAGATAGTTGTTCTAGTGCTACTTTATTCATGGTGATGCTTTCATCAAGGGTGCTCATATACTTCTCTAGACTTTTCATGTAAGCCTGTATCATAGTGTGAAGCTTCACCGGCTATAGTAGATGTTGGTTAATGAGATCGGTAGAGACAAAGGTTGTTGCTTCAATTATTTGTCTCCTTTGACTCATGTTGTCTTGGACTGCATTCACCAATCCTTCTGTGACCAAATTCTTCCCAAGTTCTTTTAATCTTGGGAGACACCCATTCCTTATCAGTTCTTTGGCAGATTTGTGAGTCCTTGAACATATCACCATTGCCTTGGTTACTTCTTTATCTTCCCTTTGTCCTACCTATTGGCAATGATATAACGCATACAGGTTTGTCTTTCTAGTTGATTTTGAGGGTCTATACAGCTCAAGAGGTGCATCGGGATTCTTCGTTATCCAAGTATCAATGTCAGTTATACCCTCACGGATAGTGTTGTATTGTGTCAGTTGCATCTGTATCCGGTTGTTTTGGTCAATAATTGTTGCAGCCACATTTTGGAAGAGATGTAGGTTGGCATACATGTCAATGATGGTACCTTCCAAATCATTCCTCACTTTTTCCACACTAGCCTTAAAGTTGAGAAGACTTCTTTCATCGATGTTCACTTGTTGAAGGCTCTCTTCTAGCTCTCTGATCCTCACCTCTTTCTCTTCATTCTACTAGCATAGCCTCTATATATTGTATATGGTTGCATCCATAAATGAAAATCCTTCCCTAGTTGTTTCCACAGGGTCTTCCCTAACATCTCTTGTGATAGGGACTTGACTAACCACTGACAAAGAGGCTCCTTCTGTTGTTGGAACCTTTTTCACTCGTTATTGCACAATTCTACCAGTTTTACTATCGTGTGTGAAACTTTGTAGATGCAATACTTAGGATGATTGAAATGGTTCCCAGGGCCCGAGGCCTAAACCACTGTTCGATGTTTCTTCTCATGTAACTACAGTGGATGTTCCAGGGATATCTAATTCCATCAGGTGTGTGTCACCCTCTCTATCCTCTATATTATTATTTTATCTTTCTTCTTCAACAACTTTATCTGTTGCTTCTTTCTCTACTAATTTTGCTGCCACTCTTGCCGCTTCTGCCAATTCGTTTTCTTTTTCTACAACATCTTTTACTTCGGCTTTATATTTTTCTTTAACTTCATCTTTTGCTTTATCTTTAGCTTTAGCTTTCGCTTCATTTTTTTCCCTGGCCTTTTCTTTGTCAGCTTCTATTGGTGTTTTCTTTTTAGCATCATTCCTCCCTTTCAGTACCTTCTCTTTGTCTCTTATCTTTTTATATGTGTGTGCTCCTTTCTCCTCTTCTGTGGAACCTAAACTAGTTGAGGCAAATATGGGGGAATATCTCTCAGCTTCATCTCATTCTACCTCTTTTTTGTTCGTCTCTCTTGCAGCTTCTTCATCCACGATCCTTCCTTTTGGCTAGCCCCTCCTATTGAATATGAATTCGTCATAAGTTATGGAATTTTGATGCACCTCCTCTTCTTCCCAGAACTCAATGGTGTATTCATACAGGAGTCTCATGCTATTGAAGTGATCTTTGATGATATTCTTAGGGTCATGCCTCATGAATATTTCCTCTCCAAAGTGGTAGGAAAGTAAGATGTCCACTTTCGATTGAGCTTGCTTAGTGTTCACAAAGAAATAGTTGCCAATGTAAAGAGGTAATGGAGGAAAAATTGATTTCTTTGATCTATATAGCCTTCCTATGACCCCATGTATGATAGTTTGATATGCCACTTCCTCAAGCACAAGTTTGTCAGGAACAAACTGAGGGAGTAAGTGGGGTGGTTTCATCGCACCATATATTCTTATATAGGTATCATGCTCCATCAAATACCAGT
Source organism: Picea mariana (assembly GCA_032191745.1). NCBI lineage: Eukaryota > Viridiplantae > Streptophyta > Pinopsida > Pinales > Pinaceae > Picea > Picea mariana. The sequence continues at coordinate 119,821 of JASDQU010305935.1, read as the reverse complement.
CCTCGATCATTCTTATGATTTCTATGGCTTTGTCTATAATACAAGGTGGAGAGGTGCAAAAAAATACTTCATACAATGTAGCAAGGAAGTGTTCACATATTCTTTGATATCATGTTCAATGTTTGTGCTCCCAAAGCACTTTGCAGTAGATGTGGATAGCGGCGTCTGTGGAAAACCAACTACATCCCATGTTTTGGTATCTATGAAAAGTACACATTAGTATAGAAGATATGATGACATATGGAAACTGGGAAAGCTTCCTGGTTGTGCTTGTGTAACTGTAGAAATGGCAGCTTCGATATTTTCAGGCAATATGTCTGCCTAGTTGAATGAGACCCCCACATCTGCACAAAAATAAATTAGGGGCGTGTATGATAGGGGGGAATGAGTTGCATTTGGTTCCTCGTACAACCTGCATAGCATGGCTACCATATACTGGTATGGTCTCCTTAAATTGGTCATGGGGTGTTGACTCTTGGGTCAATACTTGAACTACTTATCTGCTTTGTACCATGCAGGGAATAAATCTTTCGATGTAAGCTCCAACTCACTGAGGAGATGATTATACATTATTTTTTCCCCAGCTTCAATATGGTAACACTTAGCTATATCATCGGGCCTAAATGAAGCTATAGGTTATTTTATTGCATTAAAGACATATCGACTATTTATGTCTACATTTTTCAAAATCCAAGAAATGGCGTCTACACAAGGGAAGATGGTTGGATGTGTTTCCACCCTAAAAACTCTCGAATTTCTGATCTTCCTAAACACTTGGAGCTCATCTGGTTCCCTCACCTCCATAGAGAAGTTTTATTGCTTGAACATATAATATACTTCTCCCCACTTTAAGGTTTCTCCAACCTTCTCTAGGAGTCCTGGCGTATCATCATAAACAGTCCCGACAATTTATGTCTCTATTGTTTGTTGGGAGTTTCTAGATGACTCAACCTCTATTGATTTTGTCGTCGTCTTCTTCTGTGTGGCATGTTTGAACCTGCAGAAAGGATAAATTTAGAGTGTGTTATTTGAAATAAAGCTAAATGATCAGAAAATTATAAGAATTATTGAAATTATTAAGACACGGTAAGTTGCTTCTTGCAGATGCCAGGTTAATAGTAGACAATGTTCAATGAGGTTTTGGAGTGAAATGCTTGGGAACCATCTTGGAAAGGAGAAATCGGAGCTCAAGAAAAAAAATTCTTCAATACAGATCGTAAGAGTTGGTAACAATTCTTCTGATCACATCGAAGGAGTTAGTAAAATCACTAACTTCTCCGATATGTATTCGGAAGGGATTGTCATATTATCGAGGAGCTCGAAGCACTTAAAAGGAATTCCTCTTATTATATCGAAGGAGTTAAAAGTAAATCCTTTGATATAATTGGAGGATTTGTTTCCATTTGTTCCAAAAATGTGCGGAGGAAATAATTTTAACTCTTCTAAGCACATCAGAGAAGTTAGTGGTAATTTCTTCGATTTGCTCGGAGAGTTACTTTGAAAGTCTCTGGTTTTAGAGTTAGAGCTTTCTGAGAACAAAGGAGAGAGATTCAGGAAAACTGAGACTAGCTTAGAGGAGTGTGAGGAAACCCTAGGACCTTCTTAGATCAAGGTCTTTGTGCCTAGGATGAGCTTGGGGTGTCTTGTGAGATTTGAGTGCAAGGATGCGGAGAAAGTCCATTGCGGTGAAGGGGGAAAGGGATGACTGGTTATGCATCCTATGAAAAAAACAAGTTAAAAAAAAAACATAAGGTCGGTGAAAAGGGGAGTGGTTGAGAGCGAGAAGATGAAGAGAGGGGGAAGAGGATTATCGATCTAGGGCAAAGGAAGAAAGAAAAAATAAATACCTAACCCTAGATTGAAAACGAAGAGAGGTGAGGTAACCTTACCTGGATTATGCCGCCACGTAGTGGATATGGATAGGTGAGAGCCTCAAACGGTATCCATCTCAGTGTGTTTATCCTTAGTTTTTCTCGTTCACTCGCAAATGGTAGGATAACACTAAACCTAACCCCGTTTCATTTTATAGCCAAATTCTTATGTATTACATTTAATGTGGTGTTTGGGGTTGGTTTGATCAGAAGAATTAAGAGAAAGTTCTTCTATTAATTCGAAAGTTGAGATAGTAACTCTTGCGACGTGTTCGAAAGAGTTAGAACTAACTCCTCCAAACATATCGGAGGAGTTAGAAATAAATTATCTGATATGATCGGAGTATTTTCTCCAAACTCTCACGATATCTTTTTGTATCGGAGCAAAAGACGGGAACTCCTCTGAAATTTTTCAAAGGAATTTGAAGTACCTCCTCCAAATTGTTCAGAGGAGTTAAAGGTAACTCTTCTGAATTGTTCGGAGGAGTTGAAAGTAACTTTTTCGATTTTAAAATTTGGATTGCAACACTAAGTGTTGTTTGTTTTCTAAGTGAAACATGAATCATCAAAAGAATCCTAAGATGGAGAAGGAGACTTATGGGGCTTTATCTTAGGCTCAAAAAGAAAAAAGGGGGCTCCATTTTTAGGGAAGTAAAAAAAATCAAAATACAAATGGAGGGTTGTAGTTCTTGTCACAACACCTCCTTTGGACATGACACATGAAATACTAGATGAATATTAGAGTGGGGTAGAAGAGCCAATTTTTAGGCCACTTGTCCAATGTGCTAGATAATCTCATAGGATCCATAGAACTTTGGGGCTAATATTTTAGGTGTTTTGTATTTGGGTATTGTTCATTTATAGGGTTGGAGGTGAAGAAACATTTGATCCCCTACTGCAAAAGAATGTTCAAAGTGATGATGGTCCACTTGTTTCTTCATTCTATTTTGAGACAAGACCAAATTGTCCCTTATTATGGATTTTCTAGTGTGGAGTGTGCAATCCACTTCTTAACCTTGGAGGTGCCTAGTAAATATGAAGTGTTTGAAATTGGTTTTTTGGCCATAAACAACTTCATATCGGGTCATATTTGCAGCTCCGTGATAAGAGGTATTCTACCACCATTCTTCAAGGCGAATCCAATCCATTATGCCCATTGGTGTGGTTTTTCATAACCAAAGCATCTCAAATATGTTTCTAAGCACTTGTTGACCACTTTGGTTTGACCCTCTATTTGGGGGTGATATGCAATGATCATTTTTAGTTGGGTGCCCTATAGTTTAAAAAACTCCTGGAAAAATTTCTTGGTGAAGGTAGGGTCTCGATCCAAGACAAGGGAAGTGGGCATGCCATGTAACTTAAAAATATGATCTAGGAAGACTTGGAAAATTGAGGAGGGGGTAAATGGATGTGGTAAGGGACAAAAATTATCATATTTAGAGAGACAAACGACTACCACCATGATCATGGATTTGTTTCTTTCCCTCGAGATTCCCATTGTAAAATCCATAGATATGTAAGTATGTATATGTGTTGGGATCGGTAGTGGTTGTGATGCCCCTAACATATTTATTGTCTCACCCTTGTTTCTTTGGCCAGTTTCACAGTTGCCACAAAATAATGGATGTTGGTTTTCATGTATTACCAAAAGAATGAGCACTTAGTTTGTTGTATTCCCCAGTATGGTCGCTAATCTGTTGTGTCCCTTTCATCACTTGAATGAGAAAAAGAGGGGCACTTGCAAGTCTAGTTGGGCCTACTAGACAGGACAAAGGTTAGTGTATGAATCAAACAATTCAATCACATGAAATAAACAAACAACTAAGCTAACAACAACTAAAGAAATAAAACTAAAATGCATGAGGAAATTAGAGCCAAAACTAATCATACAATTGACAAATAATCATGCCACCAATGGAGAAGTATATTAGTGGGAAAACACTGTAGAGAAAGGGGAACTTATGGATCCCCTCTTCCTCCTTGGGAGGGATCTTGAGTCCCCTATGTGAGAGATCTTCTTATAAATGGTAAACTAGAAAGCAAATGGTGAAGAAATCCAAGCTTATTGCCTTAAGAGGTGAGGTGAATAGCTTAATGAGATGTTGCTAGTATGCTACAAGAAGAAAACAGGTTTCTTGAAGGAGAATAGAGGCAGTATAACAATACAATGAGATTTTTGAATTCTTAGTGCACCCATGGCCTCTTTTTATAGCAATTCTTAGAGGAAATATCCAACTGGTCTTTAGTGTGAACAAGGGTCCCTTTAGGGCACCCTTAGGTCTTTGACCAGCCCCCCATTCTGATTCAGCTCGGATTTGAAGGTCAAATCAAGTTGGGAGTTGGTCTAGAAGTGGGTGAGGGGCTGACAAGAACCATAAATGTGTCTTTCACATGTGTGCGTGTTTTTTCTTGTACACAGTCGTGCATCGGGCGCATGTGCACTTTACTGGATTTTTTGTCCTACGCACGTGCACGCGCTTCCTTTAGTGTTTCAGTGCATGTCAATTTTTTGACCAGATATATAGTTTGTGCCTTTTGGAAATGCATTTTTGGGGTTGTGGGTGAACTAATAGGTGTTTGGAGATGCTATATTCCTGTAACCATTTGCGGACGAAATTTCAATTATAACAATATCTTTTATGAAATCTAGAGTGACCTACTATAGGTGATGAATGAAATTCCTCTAAGATCCTTTATTTTAAGGAAGAATTATTTACTAGAACAATGTGTCCTTTATATCACAATGTATCTATCTACCATGTATACCCTTTAGAAGGGTTGGGATATTTTGAAAACTTGTGGATGTGTTGAAAAATAGTGTCATTTTCCAACCATTCTTGACGGGCTTCCTCAAGCCAAACAGGAATTGGTACAGATAAGGAAAATATGGATCCATCTTCCTCAAATTGTTAGGATAAAGAATCAACCAACACATTGTATTTACCTTTCTTATAGATAATATCATAATTATACCATAGCATCTTGGTGACCCACTTATGTTTCTCTAGTGAGGATAACCTTTGTTCGAGAAAGTACTTCAAACTATGATGGTCAGTCTTGATCTAGAAATGTTTCCCTATGAGATATGGACAACAAGTCTCTATTGCATACAACATGGCCATCATCTCTTTATCAATGTGGATTTACCAAAATTACGGTCACAAAATTGCTTACTGGTGAGTGTTAAGGGGCACCCTTTTTGCATCAAAATCACATATAGACCTCTACCCAAGGCATCACATTTGAGGAATTTTTTTTTAGTAAATATAGTACTGTTAATATCGGAGTAGTGCACATGGCATCCTTTAAAGTGAAGAAATATTGCTCAATTACTTCACTCCATACAAAGAGATTCCTTTTGAGAAAGGATGTTAGGGGAGCTACAATTTTTCCATGATTTTTTACAAACTTCGTATAGTAACCAATAATTCCTAAGAACCCATATAATCTCTTCAATGTCTTTAGTTGGGGCCACTCTTGCATAGTCATAAAATTTTGGGGATCTACGCGTACACCCTCCTTACTGACAATGTTCCCTGGGTATTCAACCTCTGAAGCCTCAAAAGAACCTTTGGAGTGTTTCAAGAATAGTTGGTGGTCTTGTAGGAGTTTTAAGACTCTATTGACATGCTCTAATAGAGAGTTCTAGGTTTTGTTGTATATCAAGATGAAATTAAAAAAATAATCACATAAAACTACATAGAAAGGGTTGATAATTTGTGTTCATGAGGTTCTGTCGATCACTAAAAAATCATAATATCCCTCATGTGTGTGTAAGGTTGTCTTTAGGATCTCCACCTCTTTCATTTGTATTTGGTGGTATCCATAACACAAGTTTGGTTTAGTGAAAAAATTGTCTCCATGAAGTTCATCCAAGAGATTGTCAATAACTAAGATATGGAAATTGTCTTTGATGGCTATTTTATTAAGGGCATGGAAAATAGGACACATGTTCCAACTACATTCCTTCTTTAATACCATGACCAATGGTGATGAGTAGGGACTAGCACTGGGATGTTTGAATCCATCCTCCAGCAATTCATGGATGATATTTTCAATATCATTGTTCTATGGAAATAGGTGATTATAATGATGCACATTTGGTGGTAGACTACCGGAAATTAGTGGAATACCATGGTCATGCTCCCCTCATGAAGTTGGTAACCCCTAGGGTGTTTCAAATACATGTTGATGTTTAGAGAGGATCGAATACAAATCAAGGTGAATCTCCTATTGGGGTTGTCCACTACTTGTATGGTATTGAACTATGCAATAATTCCTAAGTGGTATTTCTTCAATAACTTCTCCATCTAATGAGAGGTGATCATTTCAAGGGAATTGGATTTAATCCCTTTAATAGTATGTTTCCACCCTTCCTTATTTAAGCTCATGTATAAATCCTTGAAATCCATGGTGATGGGTCCCAAAGTGTGTAGCCATTCCACCCCAACAACTACATCACAACCACCCATGTCAATAGTGAACATGTGGGTTTTGAGATAATACTCACCTATTTGGAGCTTCACATTTTCACTTCGTCTGCCACATTTTAGCATGAATCCATTGACAATCATAATTTAAAAATTAGGTATAGGATGGACATAACAATGGGTTTCTTCAGCCACTCTCCTATGAAGAAAATTTTGGGTGTTTCCATTGTCAATGAATACAATAACTTAGGAACTCTTGATATAACCAATCAAATTCAATGTTTGGGTGTCATGAAACCAGATAAGGCAAGGAGAGAAATTTGAGATTCCTCACAAGGAGCTTGAAAATTGGTTTCCTCTTATGTTGGAGGTGCAGTGTCATCCAACTTAGGTTTAGTAGAGTCTTCAGTTGATGTGTCTTGTAAGTGGTCATGTGGAGAGACATCCATTTGCATTAATTTATGTTATTTACATTTTTTCCCTTTGAAATATCACTCATAACAATTATAGAAAAGCTATAGTCATTTTTTATTTTCCTTCTCTGTTGAAGATAACTTGTAGATTTGAACTAGTAGTGAGTTAGAGGAACTGGGAGTAGTCGCCATAGGGGGATAGGGTTATTGGTGAATAAGGGTCTCTTGTTTTGTGCATTGATATCTATCTCAACTTATTTAGCTCTATCACAAGCTTCCATCCATGTTTTCGGGTATTTTATCATGACATGTACTCGAATTTCTTTCTGGAGACCTCTGTGTGGATTGCTAATTGATCCAAGGTAGTAATATAGTCCATAACTGTGTCATTTGGAGTATTTTTTTTAGGCATCCCAAAAGGTGAGTGTCACATTCAAAAAAAACATAAATCACTTGCACAAACTGGGTCCTAGCAATGTAGCATGTATAAGCCTTGTTATACAATTGCCACCATTGTCAACATTCGAAATCCAAATACAAGACTCCCACATTTATCTTTTGTAGGTCATTAGTAATGCCATGGAGAGATAGATAGTCTTCCATTTGGGTAACCCACCTCGAGGGATTAGACCCATCAAATTTGTCAGTGTCAACCTTTGGAAAATGGTGCCATGAATTGTGTTCCTGAAAGTGTGGATGGGTGTTATCCAGAACAATGTGTGTGTGGCCTTCAATTCATGGGTTGGGGATTCTTTCTTGGTTGGATTAATATTTGGATCTATTATATCGACATTCAAGTGGGCACCTAACAATCTCAATATTCAAGTGAGTATTGTAGTGGGAATCATACATATTAATAATTCATGGTTGGTTTTCAAGGAATTAGCATGACTTTGTTGGATTTTTATAAAGTATCAATTAGTAATAATTGATTATATTTTATACAGAAAAGAAGGAATGAAATATCATTACATATTTTCAGTATATTAGCAATTTTACCATGCATGATGGTGTTTTAATTTGTGTCATCCTTCATCTACAAATTCAAGTTGCATAGGAGTTAGTGCCCCTATGTAGTTTATTAAAGTATTGGTGTGGTGTTGATTACACCATAAATATCCCCTATGCATACAAAGTCCTTCTCACTTAGCAAAGATCCAAAGGATTGAAGTTCTTTCTCACCATAGTGTTGGTCATGTTGTTCATGAATGTATGGAGAAATGTCATGGTTTTCCTCCTCCTCACTCAAACAATGATAAATTTAGTCCCCTAGCACTTGCTTGCATCTTAAAACTGCTCATCATAATTATGGATAAGACCCTTACCCTACTAAAACCAATTTCTAACTATGGGAAATAATATAAAAATAAAGTCAATAAGGTAGTTGGTCGTAGTTGACTTTTGCTAGACAATGGTGCCATCCTAGTATACCATAGTCATGGAAATAGTAAGAGTCTGATTTTTAATTAATAGAAGTTGAAATTATAATAGCATGGCCTATTTTGGCTATATATATAACCTTCTTATTATAGATAAAGTGTTATGCAAGATTTTGGCAATGTGCCTTTGCAAAGTAGTTATTTCTTTGTATTATGTTTGTTTAGTTATATCTTTGTATTCATTTACTTGGCATTAAAGTGATGTTGATAGTCTGAAAAAAAATGTTAGTCATGTGGAGTGGTACATACTAGGTTTATGTCAATACAAATAGAATCATTGCAAAGCTCCATTGAAAGGGTGTTTATTGTCATCTTGTTGAAAGTGGTGCTTAGTCTAGTTAGAAAAAAACATGGTAAGATTTGTTTTTGGTGTGTGTGTGTTGATTGCATACAAAAATGGTGCTTTGAAACTGTCAGTGAAGGATACATTGATTCCTCACATCAGGGACAATGAGAAGTCATCATACATATGGGAGGTATTAAAATCCTTGTTTGAAACTAATAATGCAAATAAGATTTTATTTTTGAAAAGAAAATCATTTTTATTAAAATGAATGAGAATTAATTTGTTGATGATTACTTATCAAGGGTGGAAGAATTGAGAGACAAATTAGGTGATATTGGAGATAAAGTATCATCTATTGATATTGTCAATATTACATTGAATAGTCTAACTAGTGAATATCGAGTTTTTATAACAAGTTTTTTAGCCAAGGAAAATGCACCAAAGTTTGAGGAATCGGAAAATGATACTTCTTCAGGAGGAATGGAGAAGGAAAAATTTGGAGAATTGGAAAAAGTCTTCAAATTTATCTTTGATGGGATAAGCAAAGCTACAAAAGTAAGCCATGAAACAAAGACAAGGGAATTTGGTCTAGCATAAAACCAACTCAAGGGAGTACTGACCCATTTTGAATAAGAAAAGCTATGTTAACAAGAAAGGGGCTTGTTTTTTTTCAATCGGGTCTAGCTCAAGTGGTTGTGGGATGGAGTATTATCCTCCCCACCCAGGTTCTATTCTAATAAGGGACATGTTGAGCTCATAATGAGTATATTTTTGTAACAACTTTGAGCCCTATTGTTGACCTAGCCTTGTGTCCTAAAGAATCTAGGGTTTACCTTGGGTACCATCCTTACGATGAGGGAGAAGTGCCCAGGGTTTTTCACTAGGATCATGTTACCTGGAAAAAACAAAAGAAAAAAAGGATCTTGTTTTTATTGTGGTAAATATGGTCATTTTATTAATGATTGTGGTAAATATGGCCATTTTGTTAATGATTGTAATTTTTCTCTTGGAGGAATTGTTAAAGAAGATCTTGAAGAACTTAAAATGTTTCTTTCATATATGAATTTATGTGTTCCAATAACAATAACAGAGAATGTAAATCTCTGGTTTATTAATTCTTGTGATTCTTCACATATGACTTGCAGTAGAAGTTGGTTTAAAACATTTCAAGATGAATCTAGTGGTAGGGAAGCTTATTGGGACTTATAGGTACCATGAGTGACAATTTTATGGTGATGTGGTTGTTAGAATGTCTAATGGTATGGTAAAATAGATTCAAAATGTCATATATGTTCCAGGGCTCAAGAAAAAATTGATTTCATTTTCCAAGCCATTACAAATCAAGACTTGAAAGTTGAGTTTGTAAAGACAATGTGTTTAGTCAAGGATATGAAAGATAACTATAATTTTATCATTGGAGGTATCTGAGAAGGAGGATTTTACAAGTTTCATGCTTTTGGTGGAAGTCATCAAGGTTTGTTGGCAAAACGTATCTCAATAGAACAATTATGGCATTTGAGTCATAGGCATTTGAACTTAAGAGATCTCGATATGTTCCAAAGAAATAACACTATGAAATGTTTTCCTTTATTAAAGAATGAGTTTGTTTCATGTGAAGGATGTGCTTTAGGAAAACAACACAGAACCGAGTTTCCAAAAAGAAGTGAAAGAAAGGAAAAGAAAGTGCTTGAATTTGTGCACATTGATGTATGTGGACCTAAGCAAACTACATCTTTGCACGATGCTTCTAGTTTTGTGATATTTATTGATGATAAAACAATATACACTTGGGTTTATTTCTTGAAAGCAAAAAGTGATGTGTTTGAGATTTTTGAGTTCAGAATATGGTAGAAAAACATACTGAAAAGAATATTAAAATTCTTATCTTAGATTGTGGAGGGGAATTCATATCAAATCGGTTTGTGAAATATTGTAAAGAGAATGGGATAAGAAGAGAAACAATGATTCCTTATAATCCCCAGCAAAATGGTGCATCAAAAAGAAAGACTAGAACAATTGTTGAATGTGCAAGAAGGTTATTAAGGAGTAAAAATATTCATAATATCTTTTGGGTTAAGGCAATTAATATTGTTATGTATTTCCAAATAGAAGTCCTACAAAACCTTTGTAGTTTGGTGTACCTTGTGAAGCATTGTTTGGTTGCAAACCTATAGTTGGTCATTTTAAAGTTTTTGGTTGCATTGTTTTTACACATATACCAAAGGATAACAAGGGGAATCTAGATGAAAAATTAGTTAAATGTATTTTTGTTGGATATTATAGTGAGAAAAAGGATTATAATTTAACGTCCCCACTGTAATCCCCAGTTTAATTAATGCATAATGTAGATATAATGTATGGTTGTGGCCAAACAATGCGTATCGGAATTGTAATTCTGAATTTTAAATAAACAAAATGTGATGCTAGGTTCTAGGGGATATGGACAGAGATTGGGGCTGAGTTAATCCACAATAGAGGGGAATGTCTAGGATTGTCTAAGAGGGGTCCAAGGGGAAAATTATTAATGGGTATTAATGCAAACCCACATTCCTGAAATTATTATCATTGTATATAAACCTTCTAATTTGTTCTTGAGTGTTCCCAAAGTCAATCATTAAACTCATGTAAGAGGGTGGGTGTGAGGAGTCACATCCCATAGTTATTGGAAGCATGGGACTGAGTACAATCATTTTTGGGATGAGTGTAAGAAAGCAAGTAATCAAAAGAGAGGAAAATTTGTATGGGTAGTTACAACAGTTTTTGGACAGTCATGTTTTACATGAACAACAAGTAGAGAGCAGGAAAAAGAGAGTATTGGAGCTGGAGAAAGAAGGATGGGAGAATTATAGAGAATTATGGAGCATTTTTGGATCGTTTTGGAGATAAAGATTGAAGAGCTAAGTTGTCGAACCTGAAGAGTGAAATCTTGCGAGAGTTACACTATAACAACACATGCTTGTGTTGTTTGTTGGTAGTTCATCCTGGCATTGAGTTCCCTTGAGTTCCCAACACAAAGATTCATGGTTACCTATGCCAAAGAGACCTTGATAAGCAAATTGGATGCCCAATGGACTGAGAGCAATGAAGGGGTACATTCCTTGGGTTGGGCAGGTCAAGAGGAAGAGAGTTTGAGAAAAATCGGGATAGTTGTGAGAATATCAGTGGGTTGTGGGATATTGAGCTATGATTGGACTGTGAAAGGCACCCTTCTCTTGTGGATTCCTAGTCGTAGCTCGAGGGTGACTTGTTGTTGATATTTGGAACATCAATTCTATGGTTGGGTGGAACATCCATCCCAAGCAACTGGTTGCAAAAACATTTTTAAAAAGATAAGCATTTATCAATTTTCTATTTTTTCTTATGAGTTTCATGGTTGTGCTTTTACCTTGTGCGTGAGAATGGTTTGTGTGTTCTTATAAATGATTCATTAATTGCATTGATGTTTATTTATAATGTTGTGAATGCATTTAATTATGGGTATCAGAATCTAGTTAAATATGTGTATAAATCATAGCCAGTAAGCTATAGGAATTTAATTAGTAGAAGAAATTTTTCGATTTTATGTGTATTTTCCGCAAGTAATGTTCCTCATTTAAGCTGGGGGATGTTACATATAAATTGTATATTCATATAATTCGTGAAATGTTTTCCAATGGGGATGGCATATTTGATGATTTTTGTGAAACTAAATAGGAATGAAGGCCTACTCCCATCATTGGCCTTGATGAAGATGATCAAGACAATGTGGATAGTCCATCAAATCTAGCTCAAGGGGGGGTAATCAAATCACTAGTGGAAAAAAAGTAGCCAACAACATCAACAAGACAAGTTGAGGTAGGGATATCAACAAGGGAGAGAAGCACACTTGTCAAGTATAAAGACTATGTTCTTATGTCTAATGTCTTAACCACTAAAGAGATCGATTCTTTTGAAGAAGCTAGTAAATTTGAAATTTGGGTTGATTCCATGAAAGAAGAATATGATGCTATAATGAAAAATGGAAAATGGGATCTAGTTGAGCTACCAGGAAACAAGAATGTAATCAATTCTAAGTGGGTGTATATAATAGAGTGTAAATTTGATGGTGTTACCCATAATTTTGGTCGTCATGATGATGTATTGATTATGGTGCACTCAGGCTCTTCATTAGAAATTTCTCCTGAGAAAAGTTACTTTCTT
>JASDQU010305935.1:79560-107025 GCA_032191745.1 Picea mariana | reverse complement strand
ATTAGCCCTTAATTGGGGCATATTACATTAGTAATGTTATTTTATTTATGTCAGCTTTATTCCATTAGTTGTAATTATACCTCCTAGTCTCCTATATATACCAAGGAGACATTTTCATTTGGAATCATCTTGTACTTGAAAATTTATGTGGGGTAAAAGGACGTTGCCCCCTCGAAGAGGCTTATTATCTGAAATTATCTATTTTTCAAGGCGTTGAGTACTTATTATGAGGTTTTTCTATGCTATATAGATATTTGGTTCTTAACAAATATAGTCCATAACTGTGTCATTTGGAGTATTTTTTTTAGGCATCCCAAAAGGTGAGTGTCACATTCAAAAAAAACATAAATCACTTGCACAAACTGGGTCCTAACAATGTAGCATGTATAAGCCTTGTTATACGATTTCCACCATTGTCAACATTCGACATCCAAATACAAGACTCCCACTTTTATCTTTTGTAGGTCATTAGTAATGCCATGGAGAGATAAATAGTCTTCCATTTGGGTAACCCACCTTGAGGGATTGGACCCATCAAATTTGTTAGTGTCAACCTTTGGAAAATGGTGCCATGAATTGTGTTCCTAAAAGTGTGGATGGGTGTTATCCAGAATGATGTGTGTGTGGCCTTCACTTCATGGGTTGGGGATTCTTCCTTGGTTGGATTAATATTTGGATCTATTATATCGACATTCAAGTGGGCACCTAACAATATCAATATTCAAGTGAGTATCGTAGTGGGAATCATACATATTAATAATTCATGGTTGGTTTTCAAGGAACTAGTATGACTTTGTTGGATTTTTATAGAGTAGCAATTAGTAATAATTGATTATATTTTATACAGAAAAGAAGGAATGAAATATCATTACATATTTTCAGTATATTAGCAATTTTACCATGCATGATGGTGTTCTAATTTGTGCCATCCTTCATCTGCAAATTCAAGTTGCATAGGAGTTAGTGCCCCTATGTAGTTTATTAAAGTATTGGTGTGGTGTTGATTACACCAGAAATATCCCCTATGCATACAAAGTCCTTCTTACTTATCAAAGATCCAAAGGATTGAAGTTCTTTCTCACCATAGTGTTGGTCGTGTTGTTCATGAATGTATGGAGAAATGTCATGGTTTTCCTCCTCCTCACTCAAACAACGATAAATTTAGTCCCCTGGCACTTTCTTGCATCTTAAAACTACTCAGCATAATGATGGATAAGACCCTTACCCTACTAAAACCAATTTCTAACTATGGGAAATAATATAAAAATAAAGTCAATAAGGTAGTTGGTCATAGTTGACTTTTGCTAGACAATGGTGCCATCCTAGTCTACAATAGTCATGGAAATAGTAAGAGTTTGATTTTGAATTAATAGAAGTTGAAATTATAACAGCATGGCCTATTTTGGCTATATATATAACCTTCTTATTATAGATAAAGTGTTATGCAAGCCTTTGGCAATGTGGCTTTGCAAAGTAGTTATTTCTTTGTATTATGTTTGTTTAGTTATGTCTTTGTATTCATTTACTTGGCATCAAAGTGATGTTGATAGTCTGAAAAAAAAATGCTAGTCATGTGGAGTGTTACATACTAGGTTTATGTCAATACAAATAGAATCATTGCAAAGCTCCATTGAAAGGGTGTTTATTGTCATTTTGCTAAAAGTGGTGCTTAGTCTAGTTAGCAAAAAGCATGGTAAGATTTTTTTTTGGTGTGTGTGTGTTGATTGAATACAAAAATGGTGCTTTGAGACTGTCAGTGACAATGAGAAGTCAGCATACATATGGGAGGTATTAAAATCCTTGTTTGAAACTAATAATGCAAATAAGATTTTATTTTTGAAAAGAAAATCATTTTTTATTAAAATGAATGAGAATTAATTTGTTGATGATTACTTATCAAGGGTGAAATAATTGAGAGACAAATTAGGTGATATTGGAGATAAAGTATCATCTATTGATCTTGTCACTATTACATTGAATAGTCTAACTAGTGAATATCAAGTTTTTATAACAAGTTTTTTAGTCAAGGAAAATGCACCAAAGTTTGAGGAATCGGAAAATGATACTTCTTCGGGAGGAATGGAGAAGGAGAAATTTAGAGAATTGGAAAAAGTCTTCAAATTTATCTTTCATGGGATAAGCAAAGCTACAAAAGTAAGCCATGGAACAAAGACAAGGGAATTTGGTCTAGCATAAAACCAACTCAAGGGAGTACTGACCCATTTTGAATAAACAAAGCTATGTTAACAAGAAAGGGGCTTGTTTTTTTTCAATCGGGTCTAGCTCAAGTGGTTGTGGGATGGAGTATTATCCTCTCCACCCAGCTTCTATTCTACCAAGGGACATGTTGAGCTCATAATGAGTATATTGTTGTAACAACTTTGAGCCCTATTGTTGACCTAGCCTTGTGTCCTAAAGAATCTAGGGTTTACCTTGGGTACCATCCTTACGATGAGGGAGAAGTGCCCAGGGTTTTTCACTAGGATCATGTTACCTGGAAAAAACAAAAGAAAAAAAGGATCTTGTTTTTATTGTGGTAAATATGGTCATTTTATTAATGATTGTGGTAAATATGGCCATTTTGTTAATGATTGTAATTTTTCTCATGGAGGAATTGTTAAAGAAGAGCTTGAAGAACTTAAAATGTTTCTTTCATATATGAATTTATGTGTTCCAATAACAGAGAATGCAAATCTCTGGTTTATTAATTCTTGTGATTCTTCACATATGACTTGTAGTAGAAGTTGATTTAAAACATTTCAAGACGAATCTAGTGGCAGGGAAGTTTATTTGGGACTTATTGGTACCATGAGTGCCAAGTTTATGGTGATGTGGTTGTTAGAATGTCTAATGGTATGGTAAAATAGATTCAAAATGTCATATATGTTCCAAGGCAAAAGAAAAAATTGATTTCATTTTCCAAGCCATTGCAAATCAAGACTTGAAAGTTGAGTTTGTAAAGACAATGTGTTTAGTAAAGGATATGAAAGATAACTATAAGTTTTTCATTGGAGGTATCTAAGGAGGATTTTACAAGTTTCATGCTTTTGGTGGAACTCATCAAGATTTGTTGGCAAAAAGTATCTCAATGGAAAAATTATGGCATTTGATTTATAGGCATTTGAACTTAAGAGATCTCGATATGTTCCAAAGAAATAACACTATGAAATGGTTTCCTTGATTAAAGAATGAGTTTGTTTCATGTGAAGGATGTGCTTTAGGAAAACAACACAGAACCGAGTTTCCAAAAAGAAGTGAAAGAAAGGAAAAGAAAGTTCTTGAATTTGTGCACATTGATGTATGTGGGCCTAAGAAAAATACATCTTTGCACGATGCTTCTAGTTTTGTGATATTTATTGATGATAAAACAATATACACTTGGGTTTATTTCTTGAAAGAAAAAAGTGATGTGTTTGAGATTTTTAAGGAGTTTAGAATTATGGTAGAAAAACATACTAAAAAGAATATTAAAATTCTTATCTTAGATTGTGGAGGGGGATTCATATCAAATCGGTTTGTGAAATATTGTAAAGAGAATGGGTTAAGAAGAGAAACAATAATTCCTTATAATCCCCAGCAAAATGGTGTATCAAAAAGAAAGACTAGAACAATTGTTGAATGTGCAAGAAGGTTATTAAAGATTAAAAATATTCATAATATATCGTGGGTTAAGGCAATTAATATTGTTATGTATTTCCAAATAGAAGTCCTACAAAACCTTTGTAGTTTGGTGTACCTTGTGAAGCATTGTTTGGTTACAAACCTATAGTTGGTCATTTGAAAGTTTTTGGTTCCATTGTTTTTACACATATACCAAAGGATAACAAGGGGAATCTAGATGAAAAATTAGTTAAATGTCTTTTTGTTGGATACTATAGTGAGAAAAAGGATTGTAATGTAACTTCCCCACTATAATCCCTGGTTTAATTAATGCATAATGTAGATATAATGTATGGTTGTGGCCAAACAATGCATATGCGAATTGTAATTCTGAATTTTAAATAAACAAAATGTGATGCCAGGTGCTAGGGGATATGGATAAAGATTGGGGTTGAGTTAATCCACAATAGAGGGGAATGTCTAGGATTGTCTAAGAGGGGTCCAAGGGGAAAATTATTAATGGGTATTAATGCAAACCCACATTCCTGACATTATTATCATTGTATATAAACCTTCTAATTTGTTGTTGAGTGTTCCCAAAGTCAATCATTAAATTCATGTAAGAGGGTGGGTGTGAGGAGTCACATCCCATAGTTATTGGAAGCATGGGACTGAGTACAATCATTTTGGGGATGAGTGTACAAAAACAAGTAAGCAAAAGAGAGGAAATTTGTATGGGTAGTTACAACAGTTTTTGGAAAGTCATGTTTTAAATGAACAACAAGTAGAGAGTAGGAAAAAGAGAGCATTGGAGCTGGAGAAAGAAGGATGGGAGAATTATAGAGAATTATGGAGCATTTTTGGATTGTTTTGGAGCTAAAGATTGAAGAGCTAGGTTTTCGGACCTGAAGAGTGAAATCTTGTGGGAGTTACATTATAACAACACATGCTTGTGTTGTTTGTTGGTAGTTCATCCTATCAATGAGTTCCCTTGAGTTCCCAACATAGAGATTCATGGTTACCTATGCCAAAGAGACCTTGATAAGAAAATGGGATGCCCAATGGACTGAGAGCAATGAAGGGGTACATTCCTTGGGTTGGGCAGGTCAAGAGGAAGAGAGCTTGAGGAAAATTGGGATAGTTGTGAGAATACCAGTGGGTTGTGGGATATTGATCTATGATTGGACTGTGAAAGGCACCCTTATCTTGTGGATTCCTAGTCGTAGCTCGAGGGTGACTTGTTGTTTATATTTGGAACATCAATTCTATGGTTGGGTGGAACATCCATCCCAAGCAACTGGTTGCAAAAACATTTTTAAAAAGATAAGTGTTTATCAATTTTCTAATTTTTCTTATGAGTTTCATGGTTATGCTTTTACCTTGTGCATGAGAATGGTTTGTGTGTTCTTATAAATGATTCATTAATTGCATTGATGTTCATTTATAATGTTGTGAATGCATTTAATTATGGGTATCAGAATCTAGTTAAATATGTTTATAAATCATAGCCAATAAGCTATAGGAATTTAATTAGTAGAATAAATTTTTTGATTTTATGTGTATTTTCTGCAAGTAATGCTCCTCGTTTAAGCTGGGGGGTATTACATATAAATTGTATAGTCATAATTCGTGAAATTTTTTCCAATGGGGATGTCATATTTCATGAGTTTTGTGAAACTAAATAGGAATGAAGGCCTACTCCCGTCATTGGCCTTGATGAAGATGATCAAGACAATGTGGATAGTCCATCAAATCTAGCTCAAGGGGGGGTAATCAAATCACTAGTGGCAAAAAAGTAGCCAACAACATCAACAAGACAAGTTGAGGTAGGGATATCAACAAGGGAGAGAAGCACACTTGTCAAGTATAAAGACTATGTTCTTATGTCTAATGTCTTAAGCACTAAAGAGCTCGATTCTTTTGAAGAAGCTAGTAAATTTGAAATTTGGGTTGATTCCATGAAAGAAGAATATGATGCTATAATGAAAAATGGAACATGGGATCTAGTTGAGCTAACGGGAAACAAGAATGTAATCGATTTTAAGTGGGTGTATATAATAGAGTGTAAATATGATGGCAACATTGATAAACACAAGGTTAGATTGGTTGTTAAAGGGTATTCTCAAATAGAAGGAATTGACTATGTTGATACATTTTCACTTATTGCAAAGATAAATATGATTAAAATATTGATTTCTTTAACAACTAGTCATAATTGGAATATTCATCAGATGTATATCAAATCAACTTTTCTTCATGGTGATTTGAAATGGGAAATATATTTTGAGCATCTTGCAGTATTTTGAAGAAAGGTTAAAAACATCTTGTTTATGTATTAAATAAATCACTATATGGGTTGAAGAAAGTCGTTGAGAGCATGGTATGAGAAGATAGATGTCTTCTTCAAAAACAAACATTGGAATGAAAGTAGAAATTATCCTTATCCGTATGTAGAGAAGAATGAATCAAGTAGCATTGTTCTGATTTCTGTATACATTGTTGACCTAGTGATTACTTGAAATTCATAGTTTATTACATCAAAGATACAGTCCAATACTATGTATTGGCCATGGGAGAGTTTGGAAACAAGCAGCCAAAATCAATGTCATGGGAAGTGTTGGATTGAATACTTGACAACCAACCTATCAGGGTTTTAGGCACTAATCTACTTGTTTTTCTTTGGAGAAGTACATCATTTTTTAAAAATCTAGTAAATGGATTGTGGAGTATGATTGAATCCAATACTTCTCATAAGATTATGACATGCTATATGGCCACTTATTGTCAAATATTTATAACCTTTCACAAACATGGTATTGGAACCAAATTGTGTTTGTGATGTAATAGGACATGATTCCATTAAGGATGAGCGCTTGAGAAGCATTGGCCAGCCAGAAGATCAACTACTAAGACTTTTCAAAGATTTGATTTACAATTACTTTATCATTGTTACTTTTGTTTCTTATGGAAGAAGCTACAACAAATTGGCTATAAACTAGGTTAAATTGAGGGAAAAGATAAAACTATTAAAGTATATATTTGATCTTTTTCCAAAAGAGTGTTTCCCTTATAAATCAATGGCTATCTTGAATGAGAGTAACTTGCACAGATGGGAGGGGTTAGTTATTGATCCACAAATCCCTTGCAATATGGGTTTATTTAGGGTTGTACGATGCTTTTATCTAATGGTTTTGTGGCTTGTGCATCTTTGTGTAAGTACCATTTTTCATAGATTGCAACATCATATGTAAATGATACTATCTTACCTGTGTGATATATTCCTAGGATGTCCCCTTCTCAGCTCTCTTAACTCTGTATGCAGTTCCTCTGGTGATCTAGATTTGTGGAGGGCATTGATAACTTATTTATAAGCTTTGTAACAAACCACCAAGATTTGTGCAGAGCGGTGATGCCTTCTTCGTAAGCTTTTTGAGAGGCCTTTAAGGTTGTTGTAACAGATAAAAGCTAAAGGTCTTCAAGTTGGCTTCGATTCTACGCAGCCATATTAGTTCCCCATGTTTTTTTGTTGCAAACTTATGTAAGGATATTTGTTGAAATCAAAATATAAATTGATGTAAGATCTTTATTAAAATCTATAACAGTAAATTAAAAAAAAAAATTGTTGTAACCTCTTCACTGAAATCAAAAACAGTGAGTAAGATTTTTATGTTTATTCTTCTAACAAAAACTTTAAAACAAAAGATGAGTTAAAGTATGGAAATGAAGACTGGCCTTTGGAAGGATACTCTTTCCTTCCCCTTCCATTGAAGATAAGGTTATTTATGTATTTATGCAGAATCCCATCAATACACCTCATAGTGGAATGATGAGACATCTATTCATTGGGGTCCCATATCCAATTTCATCTACCTTCTCACAATAATGTTAGTGTTAGTGTTTAAAGGTTTTGTTAATACTATGCAAAAGAAAGATTTTAACCAGGGAAGAGTTGTTCCAAAATTTCTACATTTTGTGAGTAGTTGTTGTTCTTATTGGGGAAACGGGTTTTCAAAGGTGAGAATAAATATGTTTSGTTGCAACTTTGGAGAGAAGAATGACCCATTCTTTATCATTTCACTTGGAGAATGTCAAACAACCAAATTATGAGAAGTTAAGATCACAATGGCTCGAATTCACAGTTTGCGTTAATATTGTTATAAGTTTTGTTATGTTATAAGTTTTGTTAAATTCATGTTTCAGAAACTTATAAGAGAACTTTTTCCTTTATCATGATTTCAAATATTTTCAAAGTATTGGATAGTCTATTTATGAAAATGTTTAAAACAACATTTCATAAATATATAAATATATGATTATGGAGTTCTCTATTTGAGGGGAAACATAAGACTATGAATCTTTAAATTTGAGGGGGTAATTTTATCAATACATATTAAAACTAACTTTTTAGTTTGTTACTAACAATGGATCTACACCTCTAATTTTTAAGGGAGTAATACATGTGACCTCCCCTCATTTATTCTCGTAGGAGATAATTAAAGTTAACAATTTCCATGAAGATATGGTTAATGATTACTGGTTTGAATATCCAATATCTTATTAATGTTTTGAATTGGTACATTCTCACCTTTTCTAGTTTGATATACATGTTCCAATAAGGGACTTAAAATTCTATTACAATGATAGGTAAAGATCCATTTAAATTTGAATTGTCTAGCCTAATACGAAAGAGGTTCTAGACAAGCCTAACTACCATAGATATGTTTTTTACAATGCTCTCAAAAATCCCTTACATCTCTTTAAGGATGTGGGTTAGAGAGAGGATCAACACATGTATAAGGAAGGTCATCACATTCTCATCAAGGTGACACTGAGATGTATATTTCTACCTATGTGAGCAATGAGTGATCAAATCATAAGTGATAGAGTTGTTATTCCCCAATATTCTCGTAAATAACGTGACAATTGGCATGAAGGGTTTTACAACATCATTCTTGAAGCTCCATCTTGGTTTAAAAGGGGGGATCACAACAATATGGAACAGATTTAAGAATAGTGAACTATATACCTTGGTGAATTATACACCATTTCCCTTAGTTTAATAATCCTGATATATTAATATGTGTTATGGAGAGGATGGATTAATCATTGCAAAGTTTAAAAAGATTGTAATTTGGATTTATAATAAATTGTTTTTGTTTTAATCATGAATTTTTCCTTGTGTTCCTTTCTTCAATTGTGCCTATACATTATGACATGTTTTGTTGCTTAAAATTTATGTGTAATAATTGCATTCTCTTGATTATATACATATTTTTTTTTAGTTATTTGTTGTCCATTATTGATTTGATCACCACTAACTATGTTTGATCCGGATTGTTTTCGAAACGAAATGAAAGTAGAGATATTCCAATGAAATCCTCATGAAAATTACCAGAAACAGATAAATATAGCAATACTTGATTTCTATTAATAAAAGAATTGTAAAGAGACTGTAAAAATACAGAGTGCAAGACTCGCTAGAATGGTGGCAGCCTTACCTCTAAGAAGAGATGTGACGGCTACGCTCATTCGCAAGAAGATGATTCCAATGAGGCTTTGAAGGCCTCTTTATGATAAACATGAATGCCAAAACCCTAGACATCCAAAAACCTAACCCTAGGAGATGAAACTCCAAAAGTCATGTGGGCCCCGTTTGGGTAAGTTAGTACATTAACTTCCCAGGGTCGTAACTTTTGCATACAATCTTCGTTTTAGGCGCGTGATAGCCCGTTGGAAAGGTCTTTTCGAGAACTACGCATTATTTTGTCAAAATTTGACTATGTCTACAGTTTGACTGTGGCACGCCAAAAAAACATTGTTTAGGGCCCCAAAACAGCCCTGGAAGTACAAACAAATGTGCTAACATGAAAACTTCTAAAATAATCCAGTTTGATTAGGTGGGAGGCCACCAGTCTCCACCTAGAAGATGTGCAGGGCTTCAAACAACCCCAGAAGTGTAGAACCCATAATTACAAAGAAGTAAAGAAGAACGTGATGAACTAAAAACTGACAAGAGGAGCCGGTTGGAATAGGTGGGTGGCCACCAATATCCACCTGGATTAGTCCTCCCCCCTTAGGAAAAAATGGTCTCCATTGCATTGTGTGCTCAGGGAAGAGGGGAAAGCATTTTTTGAATCTGAATCTTGGTGAGTTGCGTGCCTTGTTAGAGAAGTTGTGTTTCTTAGTCTGTGGAATACTGTCACAAACCTATTGTTGGCAGGGTTGAATTTGTTCCACCAACCTATTTTATTTTGGTTCGATGGGGCCTGGTTTAGGCACCATTGTAGGTGAAGAAACAATATCTTCTTTCTCTTCAACAATCTTTTTTTGTTGGATATAAGGTGTTGAGGCTATAGTGGTTGTAGTGGTCTTTTGTGCATCCTTTGAACAGGTTGTGAAGAGGATGAATTTTGTAGTATGAGATATTACCTTGCAGCGCTGTTTTAGTGCAATAGTAGTTGGAACTACCTCTGTTATCCTATAGTGTTGACCTCCAAGATTAATAATGACACTACGAGGTCTATACTCATAAATAGCATGATGTTTCCACATATATGGTTGGCCGAAAAAAACATCACAGACATCAAGAGGGGAAACATCACACAATACCTCATCCTTGAAGGGTTGGATTCCATAGGACAGGCGACACTGTTGGCTGACACGGATATCTTGTCCCTGCTAAAGCCACACGATGTTGTATGGTTGTGGGTGTGGTGTTTTTGACAACCCTAACTGTTTGATTACCTTAGCTGAGATGAGTTTTTTCTGGTTGTCGTTATCAACAATGAAATGCAATGGGGTCCCCTTCACCCACATCTGTGAATGGAAGAGGTGCTCCCCCTCTTCAGGATCTACTGGTTCTTCAGGTTGAATTGTTGTGGTCGTGACAATAACAGTGGGTTCTGCATCGATGATCTTTCTGTTTTCAATATTTTCTGGATTAGATTCTGAATCAGGTTTCAGCTATGTGTCTTTGACCTCGGCCACCAATGACTGTTTTGAGTGACATTCATCAGTGTTGTACCCGGGGCTTTTGTGGAAGTCACACCACTTCCCAGTGTCATTCTTCATCGTTCCTTTACCCTTATTGTCCTATGTATTGGAATGGTTGTCCAGAGGTTGTTGGTTAGGGTCATCTTTACCATGCTTTGGTTGTTGCATATTTGCAGACCCGAATTCCCATTTGTTCTAGTGCCTAAATTTTGCTCGATTTTGACAGCATATCGATAGGCAGCTCCCAATGATGAGATGTTTAGGAAAT
Source organism: Picea mariana (assembly GCA_032191745.1). NCBI lineage: Eukaryota > Viridiplantae > Streptophyta > Pinopsida > Pinales > Pinaceae > Picea > Picea mariana. The sequence goes on along the minus strand of JASDQU010305935.1, from coordinate 96,164 downwards.
CCATTTCAGTTTGGATGTACCTATGTAGATCCTATTTCATAACCAAATTTCATTCGAAGTCCTTGATATTGAGCTTGGTGCGCAAGGTATGGAAAGTATTTGTGAACTCTAGCACTGTTTGGCTCTTCTCTTGCCGCAGTGTGGTCCATCTCATGTACTAGTCTTCATAGTTATCAATAGGGTAGTATTGTTCCTTGAACGCATCCACAAAAAAATCCCAAGTGGGCTCGGCCCCATATATTCCAGATTCCTCCGTGGAACTTTTCTCCCAGTAAATTTCCCACCAATGTTTAACATGGGGGAGAGCCTTGAGGAGTGCAAAGGTGATCTTTTCCCTGTCGAAAAAATTGTGAATAGAGAAATAACCTTCTAATAGATTTAATCATTTTTCTAGGGAATCCGCATCTATCTGACCTTCAAATATGGGAATATCAAAATTAACTTGTACCTTGAAGCGAGAGGTTCCTCCAAAATGGCCACTTGATGAATATGTGCATGTTGTTATCGGCAGGCGTTGAAGGATGTGTGCAAAATTCTCCATCAATTCATCCCTCTGTCGCGCGAGAGATTGCTCAAGAAACAGGTTAATAGAATCATTTGATCCATCATTTTTCTTTTATGCCATCATCGAGGGTTTCTTGGGCATGTGAGAGTGATTTCCCTCAAGATAGACAAGCTCGAGACCCAACTGGCTATATTCAAACCTCGTCGGGGACATGTGCTGAAAAACGATCAAGAGCAACCTACTCTGATACCACTGATCCAAATTATTTTCAGAACGAAATGAAATCAGATATATTCCAATGAAATACTCATGAAAATTTCCAGAAACGGAGAAATACAACAATACTTTATTTTTATTAATGAAAGAATTGTAAAGAGACTATAAAAATACAGAGTGCAAGACTCGCTAGAATGGTGGCAGATTTATCTCTAAGAAGAGATGTGACATCTACGCTCATTCGCAAGAAGATGACTCCAATGAGGCTATGAAGGCCTATTTATGATAAAACATGAATTCCAAAACCCTAGACATCCAAAAACCTAACCCTAGGAGATGAAATGCCAAAAGTCATGTGGGCGTCGTTTGGGTAAGTTAGTATATTAACGTCCTTGGGTTGTAACTTTTGCATACAATCTCTGTTTTAGGCACGTGATAGCCCGTTGGAAAGGTCTTTTAGAGAACTATGCATTGTGTCATCTAACTCTGACTCCATATATAGTTTGAATGTAGCACGCCAATAAAACATTGTTCAGGGACCCAAAACGGCCCTGCAAGTACAAAAAAATGTGTTGACATGAAAACTTCCAAAATAATCCAATTGGATTAGGTGGGAGGTCACCAGTCTCCACCTGGAAGATATGTAGGGCTTTATACAACCCCAGAAGTGTAAAACCCACAATTACAAAGATTACAGAAGAATGTGTTGAACTAAAAACTAACAATAGGAGTCAGTTGGAATAGGTGGGTGGACACCAATATCCAACTGGATTAATGTCATCATTGCACATGTGGATGTTTAGGAATTAACATATGTGTTTTTCTTTGGCATTGTCGATAGTGAACTGAAACAAACAAAGACATGTAAGAACTTAGGTAGAAAACAAATACTTGTAAGAACTTAGGTAGGGATTGGGAAATTACAAAAAGGTTGAGAATGAGATGTTGGAGTGATGAAGGAAGAAGGATTGAGGACTAAGACGTAGAGGTGTGATAGCATGGAAATTCTTGCACACCTTGTGCTTGACTCGACATTGAAATGTTGCATAACCCTTACCAAGACATCCATGGGACCAAGTGCATGGGACCAAGGCACTTGCTTACCCTCTTGAACATTGAATACGTTATAGAGTGGTATTTAAGTTATGTCACCTTCCTTGAGGCCAACAAGAATCTTATCCTTGCACATGAGTTGGGAGATAATGAATCAAGGGATGTGACTTCACCAAAAAGTGTACAAGCAAGTTGTGGGACAATCTTGGATACCTTGGATCAAATAAGTGAATTTGTTGATTTGACTTGCACTTGAAATTATGTTAGTTCAAAGGATTTTTTTTAAGAATGTGTAATGTATCCAAGTGTATAGGGGGAGGAGAAAATTGTAGTAATTGGTAGTTGTAATATAGCATACTCATTCAAAATTTCATATCAAAGCATATCAATATTGTGAAGAATTATCTACTTGAAAGCAAAATACTTCCACATTATCTCAAAAAATCATATGAATTTGAAATCAAACACACACACAAGTATGTCTATACATATGTTGGCATGCATGTCTCACACATATATGCATAAGTGTGTACTCTTCATCATCATTAGAAAATATGGAATAAATGTGTTTGTACACCAAGCCCGCATTGATTTTTATCAAAATTATCATCGAAACATTGAAACTTTGTAAAGGTGAAAGCAAATCAATACTTCAAATCATTTATGTGAAACTTTTCACACACTATCTTTTAACCACACATCAGCTTTGTTGAATTAAAGCTTTAAGTTTTATAAGTATGAAGGATTCAATTCCCTTGTAGACTTTAGCAATCAAATCATTGCATGGAGGGGGCCTCTATTGGACTACGATTTTTGTTAGACCAAAACATTTAGGCATTAGTCTCCACCACAATTGTTGGAGTTAGGATCCGTGAAAGGGGGTTAACCCATGTCACAAAACTCGCAGGAAGCGCTAAACCCAATGTCCAACAATCTCCCCCCAGCGTGTGCCGCGCGAGTGTCAAACTCGAGACCTGTCGCTCTGAAACCATTTGTTGGACTACGATTTCCATTAGACCAAAACCCGTGGGTGTTAGTCTCTGCCACAATTGCCAGAGTTAGGATCCATGAGAGGGGGTTAACCCATGTCATGAAACTTGCAGGAAACGTTGAACCCAATATCCAACAATCTCTTGTCCCACAAACAAGGGTGTCTCATATACCAATTTGATGTCTAGCTTGGTCATGACCTTAAAATTAGATTATTATTATTATTATGAAACTTTACAAATTTAGCAATTTAAACCAAAAACCCAAGATTAACAAAAGACATTCAACATATTTATGTTTAATTTAGTCAATATTAATTTCCTTGATGTAGATTATTAACAATATATAAAAATGAGCTTATGCATTAGAAATCACTTATTAATATTACAAGTCTTGAAATAAAGTAAATAGATTATGCACCTTAACATAATGTTTTAAAATTAATTATTTTGCTTACTTATAAGTGTTGGTTGATGCTAATTTATATAAATGAAAAAAAAAAACAATTTATATATATTATCTTAGTATGATCTTTTATAAAATAAAAGAGAGCATTTATATATTCATTGGCTTAATTAAAACATAGAGTCTAGTAAATTGAATAATTAAATTGAAAAATCTAATAAATTCAAGTAGAACATATAAACATGATCAAAACTTGAAAGCATATAATCATCAAAATTATACAATAATGAAATTAATCCATTCATTGATACACTTTCCTCCACTATTTATTAATTGATCAAAACTACTTATCATTCTATGCCAAACTATATCAAATACATTTCCACGAACCCTGTCAACATTAAAATTGATCTATAATGCAAAATCCTAACTTTAGGTAAACTTTCGTTTATGGAAAATCTTTTTGTGCTCCATTGATGAAGTAATATTGATTTTGACGATATATCCAAATCTTTCAAAGAAAGAAAAAAACACAATATTCAAACACATATGGAGGTTAGTGCTTTCTTCAATCTATTATACAATGAAAAAATAAACCACTATTAGTCTTTTCCCTAACACCGAACATTCTTGGTTTTGTGGGGGCAAGGTCTCTCTATAAAAGTGGATATGCAATTGGTGGGTTGCATGGATGTAAAAACAAATTATCCATTTAACTTAAATGTGAGTTTCAACTTTAAAGATGTAATAGGTTCTAAATTTACAATTGGTAATTATATTTACATTTGATAATTATATTTACATCCCCAAAATGCAAAGAAAAATATCTTTCGTTGTTTACAAAGAAGATGAAAGGATTATTCAAAATCATGAAAACCCTCCAAACAAAGGAAGGCAATTTATCCATGGCCTACAACATAGTGTAGAAAATAAAATATTTCTTTAATATGGTGGAAATGGTATGCAAATAAGTGATTATATTTTTTTTTAACATCTCAAAAATTTTCGTTTCTTTGTTTTGTCTATAATGCTATAGATTCTACCTTAAGAACCTATACACAATTAAACTTATTTTAAGAAGAAACATGTATGACAAAGAAAGCAAACTTAAGGAGACCAAGTGCACGGGATGTGAATTTTAGAAATTCCCAATACCCCCAATAACTCTTTATCCATAAAGTTTTATGTGCTTTAGATGAAATAGAAGCTTAGGAAATAATCATTTTCATAAGCTAATAAACCCCCCATAACAAACTATGGGTATTATGTCAAATAAACTATTAGAATTATGCTAAAATAAGTTTTAACTTTTTAACTAAGAAGATTAGATTCCACTAATACTTTTCATTAAACAAAGTATATTATACAATAAAATGAGCTAATAAATGATATAACATGTGAAGGGTTTAAGATAATGAAATGAGATGCAAAATTACCTACCTAAAATATAATATTCATTGTTTTGTCAAATTGAATTCATTATGTGAATGACCATGTTGTAACTCACAAACTCCAATTCACATATTCTCCTCTTCGCACTCAAGGATATGGATATGTTGAGAAAATTTTACTTTGAACTTATTAAAAATTTTAAAAATTTCATGGCAGCAAAAAACAATGGTTTTTTCTTAATTAATATAGTTCACAACAAACTTCCACCTAATTAATGGTAACATACTAAATTTGAACTTTCAAGACTTACAAAGTATACTTATTGAGGATAACACGTTCTAAAGCACATGCAAAGAATACATATCAAAGTTTATGATTTATCTTCACTGAGGTTCTTGATATATCCTTATTGAATGAGATGATTAACGTTCATAAAATCAAGTTATATTTTTAAGGTTCTTCTCTCTTTGTTTTTAAAACATGAATTGTATCAGTGAATTTTTATATGCTCTCCAAAGCATATGGCATTAATGTCCAACTTAAGTTCCCTACTTATCCTAATATGTATTGAGTATTACATGTAAATTATTTAAATAAATCCTAAGTCATCTAGATTGAATAATGTTATGATTAATTATATGGACCATATGAAGTGCAAAAAGAGGTTCATTGAACATGAGCTTAGATCCATCATAACTCTGTATTTATTGAGCACAGAGAGATTAAAAACAAATTGAGATGCAAATCTATCGATTCTTAAAACATCCTTAGTTAATAAGGATCTACTTAAGTGTGCACGTGTGTGTAGACAATTACGTAAAAAAATAAAATTGAATTTGAAAATATATGTTCATTATATATTTCATTTGGAAACTATCTCTCTCTATGTGTGTGTGTGTGTGTACACACACACACACACACACACACACACACACATATATATATATGGTGATTTTTTTACCATAACAAGTAAATTTGCATTAGAAAAGGTCATGGATAGGCTAGTTTGCATTGTAATACAAGCAGAAGGCTACAACCTGAATCCAAAATTTCCAAGTATAAATTCCAAAAAACCTCTAAAATATTTGTACAAACCTTAAAAACTCTAACATGTCAACTATATTGTTGAACATATTAACCCAAAGGTAACAAAAATTTTCAATGCATGTAAATCAGAAAGAAATACTAAAACATTGGCCCATAAAGGATGTCATCTTACACCTAAATATCCTCAACTAGATTATCCTTTCTATATCCATGCTTGGTTGATCTTCAAAGAAATTTATTGACGCTACTACCTCCAAGTCCCATTCTCCCTTGATAGTGCAAACCCTGAATGTGGACACTCCACCATGCAAAGCAATAGATGAGAAGGATATCGGTGAATTGCCATCTGGAGGAAGGTTTAAGAACCCCGGCGTTCTATCAATTCGATAAACAACCATAACCATATTCTTCTCCAATGTTGAGTACCTAGTCTCATGAGATTGCATGTAAGAACCCATACCATTTTCCATTTACTACAAGGCTCAAAGGTTAGCTACAACATTAATCATGTTTCGGTCCCACTCCTATGCCTTAGTCAACAAATTTTGCTCCCACATTTTGTGGCATTTGCTCCATTGAAGCATGGCCTTCATCACCTATCATTGAGCCTCTGCAATTCCCCTTTTATATCATCACATCTGTATTTTTATTTATTCATGTCACGTGTCACACATCTTTCATTTTTACATTGTTCCATGCAGGTCCCTACAAACAGAACACAAAGAGAAAGAACTAAGAGAGGGCAGAAGAAAATAGAAAACTCTAAAAAAATCCCAAATGAGAGCTAAATATCCCTCACCATCTTAGTCGTAGAGAGGAGAAACTAGGAGCAAGGGAAAAACAATCCACAACATTATAATAATCCCACACAATAGCCAAGAATCATACACCACCTTCCACAAGTTCCATTATATCATTTTGAAAAAGAGCATTGAAATGGGGGCATGGGGAGCCATAAAGTCTCATCATGTTTCATATGCATGTTAATCCACTTGGACTTCACCACCATTATTAATTCAATATACAATAAAATCTAAGGGAGGGGCATATGAAATGGTGCTCCCCATTTTGTTCGAACAAATTCTTCCCCCAACTACACACCCAAGTTTGCAAGACAATATGCCTCAACATTTTAAGTCCACAAATCTTGATAAAAAGATATGGTCTCAAACTTATTTGCTAGTTCTAAAATTCTATGGATTAATCGATTAAGACTAAGATTTAAAGGGATGGATAAATTAAGAAGGAATTGAATGACGATATAGGAGTCATAGTCCATTATTTCTTGTTTGATCCTACTTTCATGCAATGTTTGCAGTCCTTGAAACACTGACATATCCTTTTCCTTATTGTTTGGGGTGTTTCCTAAACCCCGTGAAAAATCATTTTCTACATTTCCATCAAGATCGATGATGATTCCCCTACACCTACTACCCTTGATGATGATGATTATGATTGTTACTATCCATTGATACCAAATAGCGTGAGATTGTTCTTTTTATTATAGAACATCCTTGAGGATGATGATGATGATGATGATGATTGTGATGATGATTTTCATCGCCCACTAAGACCCACTAGTGTGTGTGTGTGTGTGTGTGTGTGTGTGTGTGTGTGTGTGTGTGTGTGTGTGTGTGTGTGTAGAGAGAGAGAGAGAGAGAGGGAAATTCCAAGGAAAAATCACAATTTTTATTCTAGAAGAATGAAAATTACATTTTGCATGTGTCTATTGGACACTAATAGAAAACTAGACCAAATTCCAACATAAATCATGGCGTAACAACCTAATATCAACCTCTCAATAGAATGATCCCCAACATCATGGATTATAGTACGCATTATACATTTAGTTTTGAAAAAGAGAGTAAAAAATACAACTCCTTTTATCCAAATAGAGATAAATCCACATAGTCCACACATTTAAATTATAACCCAAAAAAAAAAAAATGGCCTACTATCTAATTCCTCAGCCTACTACAAAACCCAAAATTCCATAAAATATGGAAATAACAAGAGATTAAAGGAAATACATTGAATTGAAGAGATTCCATCCACAACCTCTTACAAAGAAAGGCTTCTAGTTGTGAAATATTGACCCTCTTTTGATAACTTGTCAGTGTCTTGGTTGAGTTCTCAAAAAACATGAGAAAATGAAATATTGTCAAACCTCTAAGTTATCTCCTATCGTTGCTCTCCCATCGGCCTGAGAAGAATATCATAAATATGGACATGTCCCTTCATCCAATTTATTATAGGTAAAGAGTATACAAAAACTTGAAGACTCATCAATACCTTATCTATGGAACATTTAAATAAAGATTTTGAATCCAACAATTCAACTAAGTTGTTTGAACTAAGACCCACACAACCCTTAAAATTTATGAAATGACCATTAGAAAGGAATAGAAACCCTCCCACGCTAAAAATGGTTGGTTTCCTATTCCATGTACTATCAAAAATACCCCATGGGAACAATTTGTTTATAACCACATTGACAATCTAACGTGCAATCTTGGGAGTAAAAATCACTCTTATTGAAGATACCATTACACTTATCCTTTCAAAGCTATGAAATGGAAAAATAATTTTTCCCTCACAATAAGATACCCCAACAAATCAAACAAGTAAAATTCTTAGCTTCTTAATTCCATGCTTGTCACACCAAACACATATATATTCTTTAATAGATCCAACAATCCACACACTATGTTATGTCATGAAATATTGAGCCTCCTTCCATGCCTACTGTGAATATGAACACTCCACTAAAATATGAGCAACACACTCTTCTCTGCATTTCTACAAAGAGGAAAAATACCCAAGCCATTCTTCCCCCATCTTTGAAGAAAATCCTAAAAATATTATTCTTCAACGCGAGCCATAAAAACACTCAAGTCTTATTTGGATCCTTCATCTTCCAAACAAGCTTCCACCACCAATATGGCCCATGTGCATTAGAATTAAACAACACAATTAGATCCCAATTTTGTAGAGTAGTAACCCCCTAACCGATCGAAATCCCAAGCCAGTGAATATGTCTCCCCTTTAATCTTATATTACCCCTTCCCAAATTCTCCACATATTCATGTCATAGCTCTAGATAAGGGCCTTCCAACCCCAAATATTAGGCTTGTAACCAACCTTGGGACCAAATGATGCAGGAGCATTGTATAAAGCCAAAAACACGCGCCTAACCAAAGGAGACAGCTGGAAAAGTGCCAGCGCACATTTTGAAATGTTTTAAAGATTAATGAATGGACATTAATGTAAGAGATAGGAAGAACGTGCAATTGCATTTATAACTGCAGATCTAACCTGATTTTAGAGCGTGTGTTCCTATCCAGCAGATGTAATAGACATTCATGATTGTTTAATGCAATTAGGTAGATATGAATGTTAGATTAGACAGTTTAGGAGCGTAGGAGGGAAAACGGATGATAGACACCCTCAACCCTTGTATCATTGTAACATAATTCAGAATTCATAAGTTGTAGAGCTGCAGAAGAGAATGGGGGAGAACAAAGAATTTCATGCATTTTAGTTGTTGATATTTACCATGTACAGGAGCACTGGAATTAATAGAAGAAACCTTTGATTCCAATCTATGTGTTTGTTATGGTTGTTGGAACCACCTGTTAAATGGTATGTTGCAGGCTTGTTTGTATTCTCTGTGTGCATTCTAATTCAATGCCATTGTGTGTGTGTATGCTCTAGAATTCTATGTTGAATGTTTGAATTCCGGGTAAGAGGAAAATTAGTTTCAATTGTTTCTCTTTCTGAGAACTCCTGCAAAGAGTGCAGTGGAGGGTCCGCAAGGAATGCGTCAACCAAACTCTGAGTTTCATCTCAGAACTCTCAGAAGAGATTTAGATTTCGTTTTTACATACACAAGAGTCGTGCAAGGTGTGTGGAGGCTGAGCAAAGTCTTGGATTTTACAAATTCAGGAGGAAGGTTGAGAGACTATTGTTGCAAGGAGTGCACAGAGTCGAAGACCCTAAATAACCAGAGGTTATTTGAAAGTTGTCGCAAGGAGTGTATGCAGGGACCCTTTTGGGAGGTCTTGAGTTTGCAAGTGGAAACTCAGATGGGTTAGAACCCCTCAATTATTCCAAAGGGAGTCATGGGTGGAAGTGGTTCACAGGAGTCAAGTTCAGGAGGAAGGACGCCTAGTCATTTGGCTAGAAGTCTTGAAAAGTGAATCGAATGGTGGAATCGTTTCAAGAAGAAGTGTCGAAGTCCTGAGAGTCGTTGGATCTCATGGAACATCGAAGAGATTAGGACGGAGTGCCTTTTCAACACCCATAAGATTAGGAGGAGTAGTGACCGTTAGATCTGGATCAACAAGGACCGTTGATCTCGCGTGTGAGTTCACACATCGGAGTTCGGGGAGTGGAGTGACCAGTGGTTTGGTTCAAGCGTTGTGGATTACTCGTTAGCGAAATCCCGATACAATGAGAGTCGTTGGATCGAGGGAGGCTCGTAGCCATCGATCTCATCCAAGGCAAAATTTCAAGGTCGGGGAATCATAGAGGAAGAGGAACGATTGTTGGTTGTTCACTCGAGTCCTGAAAGCCAGAAGCTAGTGGGTGACAAGTGGCATATGCTCGTCGCTTTGGAGGAGTCAACCTTCATTGACATTTCGCATTTCAGCTATTGCATGAGTTGTGGCATTGCATCGAGAACCTCCAACTCGTGAAACCCGAAATTCTTCGCGGGATTAAAAAAAGGGTTTAATTAACTCTTGGCAAGGTTTTGGAAAAGATCCTGAGTGGATCTCGGCCCGAGGGCAGGGGGTCTGCGCCACCAAATATTATTAACACTTGGATCCTCCACCCGATTTAAAGAAACATAATCTTGATCCCCTAGCAATAAAATCAAATCCTCAGGGAGAAATGAGTTCACAAAACCTACAATTTCATCTGATCCAATCCGTACTTGATCATCGATACCAACTTTCCATTCTAGAAATTGACCCACAATAGGAAAATTCGATGCCAAGACCTTCAATGTTTTGACACATTTTTAATATCCTTCTTTGGATCCTTTATCCAATTTATGAAATTACAAGGATTGATGTATTTCTCTTCAATTATTCTCCTCCGTAATCTATATTTAGTCAAAACCCTCCACATATTTTTAGTAGTGTGAAAAATCCCAAACAAATTCATGTTTTTTAAACCCCACCCAACTTCGTCCTTTGGACTAGCAATATATTGCAACTTAACTAATGGGATTTTTTCATAATTTGATTTTCCTAAGCATAACAACTTGAAGAAAATTGTATGAATTGCTTCTAAAGCACTGTTCAAGATATGAGCTAATGAATGCTAGTAAAATGGAATAGCCTCTATCACTTATTTCATCAAAGTAATAAAGTCACCAATGGACAACCATATATTGCGCCATTGGTTTATCCTTATATTTTACCAAGAAACCACCCCCAATCATTTTTATGGTAACCATCTGGCTTAAGAAGAAACCCAAGATAATTAAAACCTTCACTGAAATTTAACATATGGAAAGGGAAGATACCATGCAATATTTGGCCAAACTCCTCACTAATTCCAAAATGAAAAAACCATAATTTTAAATATTCAACTCCATACATGATGCCTTACAATATAACCCTAGAATTTATTTGGTCTTTGAAGCCTCCCTTAAATATCCCTCAGAAAAGAAAAGAACACCATCCACAAAAGTAGACAAGATAAGAACAAGACTCACCTATTATAACTCCTCTTAAACCACATAATCTTCTAACCTCTTTAATAGACTTTATCATACCTTCAACAACTAATAAAAATAACATAGGAGAGAGTGGGCATCCTTGCCTCAAGCTTTGTGATGGAATGAAAAAAATTGTTGTCGATCCATTTATAAGAACTGCAAATGAATTAGAAGAAATGCAGCCCATAATCCCTTTAACCACTTGAAGATTGAATCCTACATGCAACAACAAAATCCTCATGTAAATCCAATTTACTTTGTCATATGATTTCAATAAGTCCAACTTTAGCACCAATACTAAGGATTTTTTCTTTTTTATGGAAGCAAACATTTTTATGTCGAGTCCACTACCTTGTAAATATACCTTCCTTCAAGAAATCCAAACTGTTCCTGTGAGATAACTCTTGAAACAATTATCTTCACCATAATTGTGAACACCTTCTCTGATCTTATATACATAATTGCATAGATAAAATGGCATTAAGCATTCAAAAGAGGTAACTTTTCCTTTTTTGGAATTAACAAAAGAAAAATAGAGATTAAAACACTTAATGCTTTTACACTAGCTCTTACTTACTTGATGACCCTTAATAAATCCACCTCTATAATGTCAGTAAATCTCAAGAAAAAATCCATCGGCCATCCATTCGGGCACCGGATCTTATACTTATTAAAAGAGGACATAATAGATAATATATCTTCCTTGGACACCTCCTCAATGAGACTGTGTGTGTGTGTGTGTGTTCCATTATGGAGATAATTGGTCCACACAAATATAATCCCAAACCTATATTAACCTTACCCTCCCCTGATAATTAGTCCACACAAAGATAATCTCGAACTCATATTAACCCTCCCCTAAAATAAAAAAGGATAATCCCCATCAGAAGAGGGCATAAAATAATTACCAAGGTTCATAATGGGGTTGTCTCGCACCTCATTTTAAGTCTCTACATCTTCCTCTCTTGAACCTTCCTCCATTGGAATTCGTATACCCCCTACTCTTTTAGAGCTCTGTGAAGGATTAGAAAAATGACCACCTTCTAAGCAAGCATCAAAATCCTTTCCTCAAGAGACAACTCATTTTGGGTCTTCTCATTCTCTGAAAAAACTAGAACCAAAGCAATCCTTTGAGCTTGATCCTAAACTTGAACCTCCTAAGAACTCTCTGTTCCATATCCACTTCCTTCCTAGCATCTGACAAACAAGGTTTCTTTTTCCATACTTTTGAAATAAAGTGAATTGAACATTCTACTACTATGTGACCATCTAAGAGAGATTGCACACAATGGAAAGGGATTTTTTTTAAATTAAGCACCTAAGAAAAGAATTTATTACTTACCACTATCTCCAAGTACTATGGCAACTCTAATCTTGTGTCCATCTCAATAAGAACTCAAGATACCTTCTATCATGAACTTGTAAGAAACGAATTATGCAAATCCAATATTTTCCTCAACAAATCATCTATAGAACAGAGATATTTTTCAAACCACATTTCCCAGGGAAGTCTCAATAGCCTAACCCATAAAAGGATAAGCCTAATGACCTTCAAACGAGGATCAAAACAACTAGAACATGACTTCAACACAACATAATTTTTTCTCCAATACTAGTTTCACCTTTGAGGCCCTTCTAGGCATCACCATTAGACCTAAAAAAATTTCCTATCCACCCCAAGTCATAATGTGAAACAATGGAATGAAACCCAACAATGGTTTCCATACCTTTTGAACCCATGAAACAAGATTCTTAATAGAAATACACCATTGATAAAATTTCCCAATAAGGGATTTACCCAAAAATTCTAAGACTTCTTCTTCCCATAGGTCTTCACCCAAAATGATTTTGACCCAATCCTTGATCTTCTTAACCACTTTACAAGTTCACGTCCTTTGATTCTCCTCTACCCTAGCTTTGACTACAACATTATGATAAAATTGGATGGTACTTGTACAAGAAAAATAACATGCATTTAATTTGCACTAAATGATACTTATGGAATGAATGAGACCAAGATTCTTTTGGTAGTTCTCGAACATGTCATATCATTTCCTTTCCTAGAGAGTGAAATCTTATAGATCCAGTAGATGGATATGATGTACCAGAAAGAACAATTACGAGATATAGTGATACAATTTCCCTAAAACTAAAATGTTTTTCCTCTCATCTTGATTCTTCATCACAATCCAATTTATTCTTATATGATGTTGTCATTCTCTTATTTTTCAAGAGAATTTGTCATATTTATAGATAACTAAGGAAATATTTGTAAAGGATCAATCTAGTGATTAGGATTCAAAGGATCTTAGCAATGAATAAGACTTACGATTACTTCAAGTGATTTTTATAAAAAAGAGTCAAATAGAGTGGAAAAAATGTATAGATAATTGGTCCATATAGAAACTATTTGGAATGACCAATTATCTAGGAATGGTCTCCTTATGCTCCATATCACTCATTGAGGGGCCTCCACTCAAAGCCTCTATATCCAAGAAATTACTAAGAAAACCAAAGCCAAACCTTGGGCATTATCAGAAGAAGAAACAATATTCTATGTTAATCTACACCTTTTGGAGACAAGGAACTAGAAGGAGCCTTCAAACATTAAACATTATAGCCTTCAATAACTCTACCTTCAAAGCCTACCTTTCATGTAATGTTACTATTAAAATTGAAAGGTAAGTTGGGATATCTAAATGACTTTGAACTAAAGGCCTTACCACCATCCATCAGTCTAGCCAACCCAAACATGTAAGACGACAGATTGGACTCCGAGTTGTCCTTGTCAACCTCTAACCATGCACCAAGGGATAGATGTGATCTCTCTTTGACATTTTTCTCTAAAGTTGAAATGTCCAAAGAATTAGGCCTCGAGGGTTTTAACTTGTCCTCCCCTATAGATTTAGCACCTACACCACCACCACTACACGAGGATGATCAAATTTGGAAGCATTCATAAGTTCCATTGAGTAATCTATGAAGTATATATACATCACCCTTAAAACCTAGTAGTCTACCATCACTTTGGCTAGTGCTTTGCAAGTATATACTATTTATTTGTTAACTTCTCACACACACATTAATTTTTTACATAAAAGTTGATTTTCAAATATTTATTTATTTTATTAGTATATTACTTTTTAAAAGCACGTGTCATCTCAATGTTGAACATGGACATTACACATATCACAACTCTTAGAAAATTAAATAATACAAATAAAAAAATCAAAACATGTGCATGACTAATCATCCCTTAAGAAAGGTACATGTAAATTAGTGATATTTGTCCAAAGAAATATTTAGTGAGGGAAACTCATCCTCAACCATCATCACGTAAACAAAAATTTTCCACTTATAATTTACATTTTTTTCAAAATTCTTCACATCACTTCATAGTTTACATTTCAATATCTCTAGCAGTGGCTTGAAAAAAAGGATATCTCTTTTATGAAGGGTGCAAATTTTCACTATCACCATGAAATTCTATGAAACTAAAAGAAATAGATAAAAGTGCACATATGCTCAAAGGAAAATCTCCATTAAATTAGTTATGGATTTTAGTGATGATGAGGTAACTAGTTATGGATTTTAGTGATGATGAGGTAACTAAAGAGGAGTTTGAAGAGTCTCTTGTGAACACAAACAAATGGTGAATCTTTAATTTGGACATATATGCATGAAATTTTACTCATTTGAGAAATGAATACATGTTTTTAAAAGGGAAAAGAGAGTTTTCTATGCTCCAAAATCTCATTGGTTAATGCCATAAGCCTCCTTTAATTCTCAAAAAAATCAACGATGAAGTGAAAGATTTTAAAATCAAAGATAAATTTGTCATTATTACAAACCAAATATAATTTAAAAATAAAATAAAATTTACAAGATAGTATTTCACCCTTGGAAAATCAATTTACATGTATTTTTCGTATAGAATCCAATTTTATGTACCCATGGATTAAATGCAAGCTCAAAGTTTGATCAAGGTTTTTTCAACATAATGTAATTAATGCGAAATGGAAAAAAAAAATGCATCTTACATTGTTCATTGTTCATGGTTGGTGCATGTTCCCAATGAAGATTTAAAATTGGTTAATATTATTAATATGTAAAAAGGAAGTTGTTATGGACTTATACTTTTTGTTATGCTTGAGCATCTCATACCACTTGAAAATTTTAGTTGTTGTGTGATATTAACAGTGACCTTTTTAGTTGGACATGACCATCATGTTCGACAACACAGGTATTCCAACATAGGACGAACACCTTCAGTAACCACTCACACAACTAGATCAAAGATCAACACACCAATGTTTTTACATCGTAAAAATCCTATGGGGAAACATCCATGGCCCCAACCAATGTGACCAGTTGGATAAATTTATTAATGAAAAATAAAAATAGTACAAGAGAGTTTCTCACAATCGATCATAAGAAAATGATCATCCATTCTCTTTAAATATATATCATGGACCAATCGGATGTTAAGCCACGAATCAATGTAGTCGTTAAAATCAAGGAGAATATGAATCATCTGATCACTCTATGTCGGGAACATATCATTACTGTAGGATTAACTAACTACAAATCCATACTAATTCATATTAAAGAAACGCACTTTTACCTAACGACACATTAGACGAAGTTGATCTTAACTAAATCCTAAGTGTCTAGATATCCTAACATCCCCCCTTAAGAACAACTTGGGATNATATAGGTGACACAATAGGAGAAGAATGATACATTAGAGCCTATCCCCCCTTAATGACAACTTCATGAACTCCTAACATAGATCAAAGTTTGGAAAACTTCACTTCTATAAGAGACTTTGTGAAAATTTATGTAACTTGATATTTTGTAGGGAAAAAGAGAACTTCAATAACTCGATCATGAATGCAATTTTCGATAAAGTGCATGTGTAGCGCTATGTGTTTTTTGTGATGATGTTGAACTGGGTCTTTGGTGAGCTTGATGGAACTATGATTGTCACACCATAGGGTGGTCACATGTTGTTGTTGGAATCCAAACTCTAAAAGGATCTATCGAAGACACAAATCTTCTTGACTTGCATTAACCATTGCTCAATACATTGCTTTTGTTGAAGAAACATAAATAGCATGTAGTTCCTTACAAGCCCAAGTAACAGGTCCAAAACCAAGGATGAAAACATAATCTGCAGTAGAATTTCAATCATCAAGGTCGTTGACCCAATCTGAATCAATGAAACCAACGAATAAAGGAGTCCCCCCTAAACTGTAATGTATCATG
>JASDQU010305935.1:24541-58859 GCA_032191745.1 Picea mariana | reverse complement strand
CCACACAATCAAGAAGGATTTTTTTGTTGTTGTTTGGGGCGGGGGGGGTTGGGGAGGTCTTAAAATTGATGTTAAAAAGTTTTTGGTAGAATTTTTGGTTTTACAATAGAACAAAGGAGAGACAAACAAAACATGTAGTCTTCTAGAGCCATTAGTTATACCAAGTCAATGACGGAAATAGGTCTCAATGGATTTTATCATAGGTATAACAAAGTATGAAGGAAAGAATGCCATCATGGTGGTGGTGGATCAACTGACAAAGTATGCCCATTTTCGCTCTCTTTATCATCCTTTTAAAGTGAGAACATTAGTCGCATCATTCATGGAAACAATTCAGAAGCTACATGGAAATCCTAAGATTATTGTAATTGATGAAGATCATATTTTCACAGGTAATTTTTGGAATGATTTATTTTCATGTTTGGATACTCAATTGGCTCATATCTCCTTTCACCATATTCAATCTAATGGACAAACTGAGATTGTCAATAAATGTCTAGAAAGTTATCTCTATTTCTTTGAATTTGTTAAACCAAAACAATGGGTCAAGTGGTTTCCCTTAGAAGAATGGTGATATAACACTTCCTTCCACACTTCATCTAAAATTTCCTCATTTATGGTACTCTATGGGTATCATCATTCATTCATCATGTCACCCTTGAGAGGGAAATCTAAGGTTCAAGCAATGGAATATCACATAGAGAACCAATAATATGTTCTAAAACTAATGAAGGACAACTTGATTATAACATAAAATAGGATGAAACAACAAGTAGATCAATATTACAATGAAACGAACTTTGAAGTGGAGGATTTGGTATTTCTAAGGCTACAACCATATAAACAAATGTCCCTCAAGAAATAAAATAAAGACAATAAATCAGCTCCCAAGTACTATGGTCCTTATAAGGTATTGCATAGGATTGACAATATGTATTTCAAATTGAAGTTGACTCCATATTCACATGTACATCCAATCTTCCATCTTTTTTTCTTAAAGAAGGTAATTGACTAGAATATCGTAGTTCAAACCTTTTTTTATAGAGGTTGATGAAGAAGGAAAAATCATACTAGAACCTAAAAAAAATATGAATCAAGCAACTAAGAAATCAAGAAATTACTGAGTATATCATCAAGTGGAAGAACCTGCTACTAGAAGATGCAACATGGGAAGATGAATTTTAATAGAGAAGAATCCATAGCTAATCAAGTGTTGAGAGAAACACTTGTTTCACAGGGAAGGGAATCTTAATAGCTATCCCTTGGGACATTACATTCCTATTGTTATTATTTTTGTCATTATTAGTCAGCTAGGCCCTTTAATTGTAATTTTACCCCTTCATCGTACCCCTTTGTCTCTTATATATACCATGGAGACCTAGTTGTAGAATCATCATATCGGGTTCATTTGGCATATTGTAAAAGGAGGTTTCCCCCTCAAAGATTATTATTATTCATTCATTATATATCATTCTCAAGGAATTTGGTTACTTATTCTTTCTATTTTTATGTTATTTTCAATATTTGGTCCATAACAACATGCCTTGATCCGAGCATGGGAGGACTCTTCCTATATAGATGCAATAGGAAAAGCCAAATTAATTGGGGCCAATGGATAGAACCCCAAACAAACCTAAAATGTGTCATGGGTAATAGAACTATAAAGGAACCTATTCTAACGATCCTGAACATAAGGAAGTATTCCATACCATGTATGTGGATATTTGGAGGGTTACATTTTGATTATATGCACAATCATCATGTCGGCTATATCTATCTATCCATCAATTTGGGTGTGGAAGGAAGTGTGGTGTCCATCATTGACCACAAGCTAGACCAAAAATTATTGAGGAACCTATTTTCCCTATCTAAAACAATCATGTATGGCATCCCAACATGAACCTAGATGTGCTTGAAGAAGATATTAGTAGTGACATTTTTTGTGATACTTTTCTTGCATAGTGCCAAAATAGATATCTTAGAGAATCAATCAATAACGACAAATATACAGTCATTACCATGATTGGTTAAGGGTATAACTAACATATAATCCATGGGTATTGACTCCCAAGGGTTATCTATAGTAGGTAGAGTGTATGGTCCCCACTTATTAATGGTAGGCTTAGCAATGGCATAGGTAGTGCATGATCTAATATACCTACTAATGTCATGTTGGAGCTTTGGATAATATAAGTACTTATGCAGTGCTGCCAATATTTTCCCCAAGAATGTAGTACCTTACCACCTAACTATAATGTGTCTCCCAAATCATCTTCTCACACTCGACTAATGGAACATGAAGATCACCCAAATGGAATAACATTACATTCTATAGGTGGAAGTCTAAAACTTTTTTATTTTTTCCCATTGTTTGATATGTAGTAGAAAAGTTAGCATCATTGTCGAACAACTAGGGAAACCCAAAATTCTTGTGACCAAAAGAATTAAGCATTTTGGTTAGTGCCACAATTAGATATCAACTAAGGTGATATAAAAATCAATATGTGTTACTCTTCTTGTACTTTATGTTCAAGTGGAATTTTGACAATAAATGGACCACTTTTGACAGTGATCATTATGTAACCTTTCCTACATCTACATGAATTGCAATGGATTTTAGTTAGTGTGGATAATTATTTCATTTCCAAAAAATGTAATTATTCCATTACCAACATGCATGCACAATGTAGTACATATCTTTATCATAGGTGTTGTACCTATAAATTGTATTAGGGAGTCTCTCATTCTGATAGGCCATCAGGTGTCCATGTTGAGTGAGGACTACATCAAAAACATAATTTGAGACATTTGTCTCAATCTTGAATGGTTATGGCCCAAGATATTAGATCAAATGTGGCCCTTTTGTATTAGCTCTTGAATTAGCATTTGGTATCCTTGTTCTATAGAAGAGAGTGTTTGTATATTGGTTTCATAGGTAGAGGGGCACCTAGTCTCAAATAAATTACATGTTTTACCTAACAGTGTAGAGGTACCCTTGTAGGTGAAGAAATTTTATCTCTATATTCTTCCACCATCTTGTCCACCTACTTATGTTGCATAGAGAGACCTCTTGTGGAGGCCTTAGCGGTTGTAGTGATATTTCATTCACCTTCTGATTGAACCATGAAGAGGAAAAATATACTTGTAATAGATTGTATTAATATCCTTCATTGCTTCACTATTATTAGTGAGATTGTTGTAGTTGATGCTACATCTAGTATCCCATAAAGTTGGCCTCCCAAACTAGCAATCACATTAAGATTCCTAGACCCATAAAAAACATTGGGCTTCCACATATATTTCTTTCCTAAAAGAACATCACAAACTCTAAGTCACGATACATCACATAGTACCTCATCGTTGAAGGGCTTGATGTCATAGTGCTAGTAGCATTGTTGACTAACATGTATGTCTCATCCTTTTCTCAAACAAACAATGGCATATGGATATGGGCATGGCATTGTTGGTAGATTTAAATTATTGATGACCTATGCTAAGGTAGGGTTCTTATATTTTTCATTGTTAACAATTAAATGTAGCAGAGTCCCCTTCTCCCACATTTGTGAGTGGAAAAACAACTCACCTTCCTCAGGATCCTTTGGTTCCTTTGGTTGGACCTTTGTGGTAGAAATGATAACACTAGGTTCTATGTCAATGATATATGTTTGTTTTTCTTACTTAGAATCAAATTCCAAGACAAAGTTAAATTTTGAGGATTTTAGTTTGTCAAACAATGATTGTTTAGAATGACATTAATCAACCTTATGCGAAGGGATTTCATGGATCTCCTACCAATTTTTTGTGTCCTTCTTTGACTTCCAATTACTCTTATTTGAATGTGTCTTGAAATGGTTGTCCTAAGTTTTTTTAAGCTTGATATGTCCTTTTCTCTGCTAGTTAGGACCTCCTTTACCATTATTTTGTTATGGCTTATTTGCAAACCAAAACCCTCTCTTATCCATATGCAATAATTTTTCTCAATCTTGATAGCAAACTGATAAGCGACTCTTAATGAAGAGATGTCCAAAAACTATATTTTTGTTTGGGTGTACCTATGTAGGAAATTTTTGTATTTTGGAACCAAGAGTCCTTGATACTCAACTTTTAACACAAGGTATGAAAGGTATTGGTGTGCTCTCGCACCACCTAGTTTTTCTCCTGGCTCAAATTTGTCCATCGCATGTACTCATCATCCTAGTTTCCAATAGGGTATAAATCCTCCTTAAGGGAATAAAAAAATCCAACCAAGTGGGTTTCATCCAAAAATTTTCAGATTCATCTTCAATATGTTTCATACAATAATTTTCCCACCAATATTTGACATGGGGAGGGGACTTAAGGAGTGTCATGGTGATTTTTTCACTATTTGAAAAATTTTGAACAAAGAAATAACCCTCTAGTAAAATTAACAATTTCTCCAAATCATTTTCATCTATACTTCCTTAAAATAAAGTAACATCAAAGTTAATTTGTACCCTAAAGGGAGTCATGCCTCCAAATTAACTTCTTGTGGAAGGTTCCTCCTATACCATAAGGAGTCATTGAAGGATCTAGGTGAAATCATCCATCATCTTGTCCCATTGCCATGCAAGAGCTTCAAACTCAAGGAACATCTTGATAGGATATCCTACTTTGTCATATTTCTTTTCATTTTCCATGGGATTCCGCTTGGGTCAATGAGTAAATCATTCAGCATTATTAGTTAGTTTGAGGCCCCAAATCCTTATACTGTGATATCATCAAAGAGGTGCACCTAAAAACAACAAAGATCATATTGTTTTGATACAACTAATCTTGATTATGTTGAGAAAAAAATGAAGTTAGAAATAGCATGTGAGATATTGCAAAGAGCACAGTGATAAGTGAAACCCAAACTCTATTAATGAATGAAATAGTGAAAATTTGCAATATGAAAAGCAATACAAACTAGTTAGAATGGTGGTAGCTTATCTTTGAGAAGAGATGTGTTGACTACACTCATTCGAGAAAATCCCATAACATTAGGTTGAAAATGTATTTTATAAATGCCAACAAAACCTTAAAAGGAAAAAACCCTAATATGCAAGAACGCTAACCCTAGCATGAATTAAGGTCTAAGTGGGAATGTTAAGTGGGGTGGATCTAAGTTGTCCAAAATAAAAGGAAGCTTGTGAGGACAATAATGTTTCATTCATTTGTTTATTTTAGGTCTTCTTTATCTTGCTAGAAATAAAATTAAATAACTAAGTCTATTCCTCATGATTTCACATATTTTGGGTGAAAAAATAATAGAAAGCCTAAAAAAACATGTTGAAAGTTCAAGACCCAAACATTGTTAGAATTAGGAACATTTTTGAGACGGTCATGAATGGACACCTAGGTTGCAGCAAACTATTCTATCAACTATGTGATATTCATCAAGTAACTAGCCACAAAATCTTTGCAATTGTTGCAGATGGTACAAAGCTTGTTTCTCAAGTGAATCTTGTGAGAAATATTCACTTTGGTTCAATATTATTAAAGAATCATACCCTTAGATATTTTCTTCTCTACAATGTGAGGAATCAAATAATCCTTCACCAAATCAAGAATTATTTTCTTTTCCTTGGCCTCTTTCTTCTTATGATTAGCCAATTGAGAAACTTGGGTAGGAACAATTACTTTGTTCCAAAGAAACACCCAGAGCTCAACGTCCAACAACATTTCAATCTATACTTTCAATGTGTAAATTTGGTAGCACCTTCTAACTTGTCACACTCTCTAACATAGATAGTAGCCATCCTCGCAAATCTTGAAGCACGCCTCAATCAACAAATCAGCCAACAATTAAATTAGACTAGTCACCTATCCCAAGTGAAAATCACAGACCAATCCCTAGATAAATTGGGACATCACACACAAAAAATCCCACTGAAATATTCAACTCCCTCTTTCACAAGAAAGCAATTTCAACATAACAAATTTTGATACCATGTAGGAATTTCAAAAATTTACTCAATCTGAAATTTCCACCTCATTTCAATGAGGTCACAAATTTATGATATAGAATTTTTATCCTTGGGGATGAATCAAACTATTTATAAATACACCTAGAAATATCTCAAATATGTTCACCACTAAGGCAAGTTCAAATAGATAAACATTGCAAAATACTCAATTCTAGATCAATGCAAAAACCCTTAGGGCATGATATAATCAAGCATGTAGATATGAAAATTGCATTCATTGATAATGGAAATATAACATCACATTTAATATTTGAAGTTTCATCTACGGCATTTCATCCTTGGTTTCCCAATAAATGAGAATATGAAAACAACCATGAAACTTGTTCAAAACACATCAAAATAAAATCTGAAATTGGAAAATTGAGGACAAAAATTGTATATTTCCTTAATTTCACAAATAAGTATGAAGTAAAATACCTCGAATTTTCCAAATATAGTGCATAGCTCCTTACATTTTGTCCCCATAAACAATTTCTCTAAAGATTCCTAAGAAACCTGCAAAGACATCCGCAATTATTTCAAACCCTTATATCCAACCAATTATCTAACCCTTATATCTACACTTGCATCTCATAAGATTTACTCTTCGCTTGCATCACACATGCCAAGGAACCTTTGTGTATGCCTCTCACAAGGACTATCCTTGTTACAAGAGTAAATAATTATTCTTTCAATATCCTCCAATAGTTAGCATCATGCTAACTATCACATCTCTAAAACATAATACAAGTTATAACAAATATGCTCTCCTCCTTTTATATATGATTAAGTGAGAAAGGACAACATTAATAATTGGACCAAGTCCATAAGTAAACCCAAAGATAAGTTGACAACAGAGACCCAAGTGGAGTGCTACATTGAGCATGAGTACCACATGGAATAACAAGGTTTGTACAACCTCCAAGGTGGTGCACTGTCCAATTCTAGGTGTCCACATGTCCAGTGCTCCTATAAATAAGATGGTGTATATTCTAATAATGGATCCTCAAATCAAGTGTTGATCCTCAACATATTTTCAAGGTGGATCCAATGCTCCTAAAAAAATTTGCCCAACCTCCAAGTGCATAATATTGTCCTCCAAGATTGTCATTCCATATGTCTTAAGCATTCATTCTCCTCAACAAGTGCACCCTTGAGAAGATGTCAAATCACCACAAGTGTGCCAACTACCATATCAAGAACTGTGTGTCTATAGAATTTATCCCAAGGTAAGAATACACCCACTAGTAACTCAAAAAAGGGATAGGGGACCACAATCCCTTCGCATCACATGAACCACTACCCTGGCTAGGAGAAAACATTTTTAGAGTAACCAAAAGCTAACACATTTACAATTTATAATAGACCTTGTTGCATAAATACATCAATAAAAAGATGAAATGGGTTGAAATTTTAGTTTATTCCCATGAAATGAAAACAAAAACACACTAAATTCTTGACAACCAATAATCATAACTATTATTGTTATAATTGTTTTTAACGATTGCTACAAAAAGGTAATATGAAAAGAGTTGTGTAACTTTAATATATGCATTATTTTCAAATTCATCATTACATGGATTTATACATTAAAAATTTATTAAAAAGTCTACCTATCCTTGAGAGTTGTTTCTAAAGTATACATAAAAGAGGGGAAATTAGACTATAAGTTCAATTGAAATGATTCTATGCTTAAGAATCATTGTTACTTTGGAAAAATATGTGACACATTGATAAAATAAAATAAAAAAACCTTGGAGAGAAAACTTATACTCATACATATTCTAAGACTAGTTTGTCAATGAAATATTTCTATTTCAAGTCTGGGAGGTGTGGGGGAACCATCCTTAATCCTAAATGGCATAAGGAGTTTTCATTCGCTTGGGGTTAGGACACATTATAAATAGTTAGGCAAAGGCCTTGACAACTTATCAATGCCTTCAATTGTCGAGCGATCAAATTAGTTTTTAGGCCACTATGATTGGGTGCCTCATTTTTATTATTGAGTCATTCTTTCCCAACATCTCCAAAATCATCTAAAGCTATTAATTTAACAAAAAAAAATCGAGAGGACTGATATTTTCTAGGTGAAATGTTAACTTAATATGGAGGAAGATATTATGGCTATTGTAGGTGTCACTCTTGTGAAGGGATAAATTACTCTCTAAAAAGAGATCATGGACCAATTGAGTGTTGATTCATGGATCAATATAGACTTTAAGATCGAGGAGAATATTATCCATTGGATAACTCTATGTCTAGAACATATTGTGATTGTTGGATTACATAACTACAAATGCATATTAATGCAAACTAAAGAAACACACTTCTACCTAAAAACACATTAGACCAAGTTGATTTTAACTAAATCCTAAGTGTCTAATTATCTTAACAACCCCCATTAAGAACAATTTGGGATAGAATTAAAGGATTTACAAAGGTGACAAAATATCGAAACGAAGGAGGCATTAGAGATTATCCTTCTTAATGACAACTTCCTAAACTCCTAACATAGATCGAAGTTTCAAAACCTTTTCTTTTGTAAAAGACTTTGTGAAAATGTCTTCAATTTTATCATCGGTTGGGCAAAAGAGCACTTTAAGAACGTGATCATGAATGAAAATTCTGATGAAATGCATTTGTAGCTCAATGTGTTTGATGTGTTGATGTTAAACGAGATCTTTGGTGAGCTTGATGGAACTTTGATTGTCGAACCAAAGGGTGGTTGGATGCTACTACTGGAATCCAAACTATAAAAGGATATGTTGAAGCCACAAGGCTTGTTGACTTGCATTACATGTTGCTTGGTACTCTACTTCTATTGAATAAAGAGAAAGAGTATGTAGTTCCTTACAATCCCAAGTGATAGGTATAGAACCAAGACTGAAAAAATAACCTGTAATATATTTTCAATCATCAGGGTCACCATCCCAATCGAAATCAGTGAAACCAACAAAGAAAGGAGTCCCCCATAAACTATAATTTATTATAAATTGAGTGGTACCTCGAACATACTAAAGTATCAATTTTTTTGTACTTTCTAATGACTCTCATGGGGTGGTCTCATTTACCAATAAATAAGACCAACAAAAAAATAAATATCATGATGGGTATGAGTCAAATATAAGAGGATACCAACTAATTGATGGTACAAAGTGGAATCTACTTTGGGTGTAGTATAGGTGGTAGAAATTTTGACTCCAAGATGGGGATCGTTCACAATCGTTTGTGTGAAAGTGGAAATGAAGGTCAGTTGCATACTTATATTGAGAAAGATAAATCCTTTTCTTGGTTTGCAATACTTGGAGGCCAAGGAATTAATGAAAATAGTCTAATTATATCATTTTCAATTTCTTCTTAAGGTTGGATGTTGTCCCTTGGTCAAGTATTAAGGAAGAAGCGAAGATTAAGGAAGAAGAAAGAAAAAGTATGAAGTGTGCGGAAGGCACACAAACTGAGGTAGGGTCAAAGTGGTTAAAGAGGCATAAAATAAGGAGTGAAGTAAAGGAAAGAAAATCGTTGAAAGATAAGATCAAGGAAGACAAAGTAGCAAGGAAGATAGATCATGGACAAGTCAGCAAGCAAAAGAAGACACTAATGGGTGCTTTGGAGCACCTCGTGGAGAAAAAGGAAGAATAGGTCAGTGAAGTCCTTAAAATGCGGGTTATGTGGACCTAGGGTTTTGGCACATGGACTTCAGTCTAGGGTTTCTAAGAGTCATGGAATAATAAATAGAGATCTAGGAGAGTTGAGAAGGAGATATGGAGAGATTGATATGTAAAAGTGTTATGTCTTAGATCATTCTTGTATTTTTGGATCTTCAGCTGGGTGCGAAGATCAAATCTACAGTTGGGTGCACAGGGTTGGGGGACAAAGAGGAGAGAGAGAAGGATCTATAGTTGAGTGTGCAGATAGAACTATGTATTTTTATCTAATTTATCAATAAACACAGTTCTGTGGACGTAGCCCTAGGGAGAGGGTGAACCACGTAAAATCTTGTTGTTCTATGTAATTGATGTTGTGCTATTTTCTATCTTTTAAACTGTGATTGCATTGTTATTTTCCCTACTGAAGATAAGAGATATAAATAACTTTTTGAAGTTAAGCATAATAATGTTAAGAATATATAAGTTATCTTGCATTGTTGTTCTGGATTCATCTTACACTTCCTCTGGTTGTAGACACCTGTGTCCTACAACCCCCCTATTTCTACTTCAGGTGAGACTTCATCTGCTTCGCAAGTGTTTTCGAAAGGGCCAGTAGTTAGGGTTTGTTGGTGTCTTGTTAGAGTTGAACCCTGAGTCTTCCCCTGTGCCAACAAATGGTTCTATTGTTAGGATCGGGATCTTCTTGAGGGAATTTCAAGGTGGTTTCCATCAAAGACAAAGATTCAGAAGTTGATAGAAGAACAAGAAAGGGACTTCGTCGAAGCTCAGAACAAGAACCCTAGAATTAGTACAGAAGACTGGTTGGGAAGGTATATCTTTTCTGACATGCACAAGATTTTATTTGCAGGAGTTCATAAGGAGTTGTACGACTGGTTATACAGAGTAGCAGACACTCAGTTTGAAATCATATCTAGACCACCTGTGGTTTGGACAACGACGTTGATTAAGAAATTCAAGAGAGTCGATAACGTTGTGTCTAGAGCAGTATATCTTTGGTTTGATAGCACTATTGGAGGGTCCATTACTGAATTTTCTATTGAAAGAGTGGAATCATATAGTCAGGCAGAGAGGTATTTCTTCAAGGGACCTAGAGGAAAGTTTCTACACTTTTTGAAACTGGAGATTAAGATGTTATTGCATGAGAAGAATATCCTGAAGATACAGTAATTAGTTGGATTTTAAAGCTAATGTTCAAAAATTCAGACAGTGACAGTGACGCAGAGGTTGGACACACGCGCAGTGGGAGATCATTCAGAAAGGTTCCTCTTGCGAACCTGTTTAAGCAGAGTTATGGGCCATTGGCACAAGATGGATATTTCTACAGTGGAGAAGAAGCAGGGTGATCAAATGAATAATATTCAGAGTTCGCAAGGGAAGAGGAAGTAGAGACTAAGGAACTTCGCTGAGAAGAAACAAAAACTTTAGGGACTGCGCATACTGTCGAAGTAAGTATTACTACTCCTCATGCTTTTTTAGCCACAGTAAGTAACCAGAGTAACCAGAGTAATCAGAGCATTGTTACAAGTAGTTTAGAACATACTTAGTTAAGAAACCAAGGAAAATCCATGGTAGATGACATGAGGTTACCCATTTTCAGAGGAGATGGATTTGAGGATCTTGACTAGCATTGATTCTTATGAGAAGTTGTATGGAGCATTAAGCAAGTCACCGATGAAGTTGTTAAGAGAGATTAGTTTAGTACTACCTTGAGGGGCCATGCTTGAGCTGGTACATGAAGTTTGTTACAGAATCTGTACAGCCTAAACCACTAAATGACATCAAGACTGCGTTGAGTGCAAAGTTCAAGAAGCCTAAGTTGGAGTCGCAGTGCATTACATAGTTGAAGGAAATCAAGAAGAAGGTAATGGAACCTGTTTGGGAATTTGATCAAAGGTTTAATACCTTGATAGACCATTTAAGTTTTCAGATTCCAGACAAACAGCATAAGGAATGGTGCATCGATGCCCTCCTACCACACATTAGAGTTCTTATGATGCAACAGAAGGTCGCTTCATAGGTTGAGGCATTAGAGATTGCCATGAAACTAGAAGCAACCCCTGTAGGAGAATCCAAACCAGGTATGAGTCAGATTTTGAATCAATTAACTAGTTTATCTTTACAGGTTGAAGACATGAAGAAAGATAAAGGGAAGGAGAAAAGAGAAGACATCTGGTGTATCTGATGCAAAGCAGAGGGCCATGACAAAGAGAATTGTCCTTTATTTAATGAGTATTTGGCCTCTAGATCCCCTAACCCTTTGAAGCAGGATACTTTACCATGGTGTGAGGTATGTAGAACTAGACATCGCCTTGGTGAATGTTATTATATGCAAAAATATGTCCATACACCCACCAATATTTATTGTACATTCTGCAAATATGTGGGGCATGATGAGAAGGACTGTAGGGCTTATGACCTCTTTCATGAAAGGTCAAGGGATGCATATAGAATTCAAGGAGAATTACAGAAAGAAGGGAATGTTGTGCAGTTCAATTCCCCAAGAAGAGGAAACTTCAACCCTCGCGGTGGGTTCAGACGAAGAGGACAAGGAGGATGCATGGGTCGAGGTCGAGGTCAGATTATTTGCTATAACGGCACCCAACCAGATCATTTGGCAAGGGATTGTCAGATTCCTTCTACTAATTTTAGCTACTGTAATTCATTTGACCATGTCATTGAAGACCGTCCAGTATTGTTAGCTAAAGTTTAGGAAAGACGAGGTGGAAACCAACAATTCCAACTAATATCAGTTGAACCTCGCGATGAGGAACCCAGATTCGTTGTCATTGCTAGAGGAGGCATTGTCACAGGAGAAGATAGGGTGACTCCTGGAAAGACTACAGATGGGTCAAGGATCAGAAGAGCTGCAAAGAAAGTGCCATTGTTTGATCCAAGGAAAGAGAAGCATACTTTTGAAGAAGCAAGAAGAGAATTTGTAAGTGAAGAGGATTCTTCATCTAGGGCACAACCGAAAGTAAAGGAATGTGAAATGCCTCCAGCATTTGATTAGTCTGTCCCACTTAGGCAAGGAAATGAGGTAAGCAAGCTTGTGGACTTCTTGTATGCTTGTATCAATTTGATTAAATATGAAAGATTTGTGCAGGATTTACAGCACCTGATAAGACAGTATGAAATTGGAAGAGTAGATCCTCTGTTGAATAGAGCTGTGAATCAAGTATCTAGAAAAAGGAGGACAAGCAAGGAATTGCACCTTAGTGCTCAGATTGGAGACTACGACATACACTATGTGGTCCTTGACCTGGGATTAGAAGTAAATTTTATGACGAAGAAGACTTGGGCATTGATGGGAAAACCTAAATTGATTTACTCTCCTATTAGGCTCAGGATGGCTAATCAGCAGGTGTTGAGCCCCTTTGGAAGAATTGAGCATGTCCCTGTAGACATCGACGGAGTGAGGACATTTGCAGACTTCGAAGTGATCGAGATTGTTGATGATAGTTGTCCCTAACCTGTGTTGTTGGGTATTGATTGGTATTTCAACAATTTGACTATTGTTGACCTAAAAAAAGAGAATAATGACATTTGAAGGTGATGGCCTTATGGTCATTGCGCCTCTTGAACCTGCCGAAGGTCGCATATACACAGAACCCATAAGAGAAGAATACCATGCCTATGAGCTAGATAACATCTATAAACTAACAGCAGGACAATAGGATTATATTGATCCAACAGTAGATGGAAATCTAAGTTGGCGAAGTGAAAGTGCATGCTCATCAGATTTAGAAGAAGCATTGGAAAATTTGCAGAACATAATGTATGAAGTCTCTACACGGAGGTGTGCCATATTTACTAAGGCAGATCGATGGATTGGCACAAAAGTAAGTAATCTTCCTATTTTTGATGGCTTGAATAATTTAGAGACAATTCTACTTGAATTTGAAGGAATTGTACCAATACAACAGAGGTTGTTGGCACTAGACGAAGCCTTGAAAGCAATGTCGACTAGATGGTGGGAAGCCCATAAGAAGAACATCGCGGAATGGGTACAATGTCACACTTTGTTGACTGTGCATTTTTCAGACCAAGATGAAGGCTGTGAAGTTCGATACACGGTTCAGAGTTGTCCTAGGGACCATATGCAAAGTTGTGAGGAAGCTTGGAGCAGCGTTCCTAAAGAATAGTGGGTACATAAGTTCATTAACACCTTAGATACTACGCCTATCAACTGGTATCTTCAAGCAGAACTGTGCTTAATCACTATATATTGGTATGGTATGACCCAGAACTTTATAGCTAAGTTCCTATTTGAAATTCAGTACCCCACAGTAGATCATGATTTACAAATTATAAGACAGAAGGTATTTGAGGAAGTACCTAACCTCCCTCTTGAACAAGAAAAAGATGAATGGACTACACCTCTTCAAAGGTTATAGGGATGTTATAATATTAATGTTTATGAGGATGATGACCCTAGGAATGTGAACATTTCAGAAACCAAAGGACAAAGAGAGATAGAAGGGCCAGGGATTGAATTACCTTTTGTTGGGCAACCTATTCAAATTAAGAAGGTTAATATTGGAACAGAGCAAGCACCTAAGTTGGAAAATGTTGGAGACTATTGGGATGATGCTACTATTAGTAAGATTACAAAACTAGTGCATGACTATCAGGACTTATTTCCAACCAAGTTCACAGACATGAAGGGAATTAAAGGGCCCATGGGAGAAATGAAAATTCCTTTGAAAGCATATGCAAATTCTGTCAAGAAGAGGCCTTATAGACTGAATCCCAAGTACAAGCAGAAAGTTAAGATTGAATTAGATAGAATGATAGAAGCAGGGATTATAGAACCAGTCAAAGAATCTGAATGGATCATCCCTATGGTCGTCCAAGATAAGAAGTCAGGAGAAATCAGAATCTATGTAGATCTAAGGAAATTGAATGATGCATGTTTACATGATCCATTCCCTACACCTTTTACTGATGAAGTTCTAGATAAAGTAGGAGGACATGAAGTTTATTCATTCACAGATGGATTTTCAAGCTATCACCAGATCAGAATTGCTAAGGAGGACAGACATAAGACTACATTTGCAATAGAATGGGGTCCTTTCCAGTACATTGTGATTCATTTTGGTTTGAAGAATGCACCAGCCATCTTTTCCAGGGTGGTGGTCGAAGCATTTAATAAATTTTTACATAAGTTTTTGGAAGCATACTTTGATGACTGGACCATTTTTAGTCTACTGAAAAATCATATTGAATGTTTGAGATCAATGTTGGATAAGTGCAGGAAATGTCAGATTACCCTGATCTTGAAAAAGTGTATTTTCTTTTCACCTTTTGGAGTGTTATTAGGACACATTTTTTGTAAACAGGGGTTGTTGGTAGATCCTTCCAAGATTGCTATCATTATTGAACTACCTCCTCCTACTTCGGTTAGACAGCTACGCACTGCATTGGGAAACACTGGATATTATAGAAAGTTTATTAAGGGTTACGCACAGATAAGAGCACCTATGGAGAAGCAATTAAAGAAGGATAGTAAGTTTCAATGGACAAAGGAATGCCAGCGGAGTCTTGACACACTAAAGCAGAAAATGGTCATTGCACCTATTTTGGTTTTTCCAGATTGGAGTAAGGAATTCCATTTTCATGTCGATGCTTCATCCATTGTACTAGGAGCATTTTTAGCACAGCCAGGTGTAGGATATATTGACCACCCTATATCCTTTTCTAGCAAGAAGATTTCTACATCTGAAATGAATTATACTACCATTGAAAGAAAAGGCTTAGCTATGGTATATGCATTGCAAAAGTTTAGACACTACTTGTTGGGAGGGAATTTTAAGATGTTTACTCATCATTCTGCATTGAATTACTTAGTCAACAAGCCAGTGTTGGGGGGAAGGATATGCAGATGGATATTATTATTCCCGGAGTATGACTTTGAGATCATGGTCAAGCCATGAAGAATGAATAAGGGACCTGACCACTTATCCAGATTAGAACATGGAGAGGAACCTACCAGTTTGAACGATACACTACCAGAGGCACAGTTGTTTTCCATCAAAAAAGTCGATGATCACTTCGTCGAGATAGTTCGGTTCCTATCCACAGAAATGGCACCTCACGAATATACAGTTATTCAGAAGAAACAGTTGGTAGTCCGCGTTGCATATTTTCAACTTATAGATGGACAGTTATATAAGATGGGACCAAACGAGATCTTAAGAAGATGTGTTATGGATTCAGAAAGACCATTGATTGAAGGCATCGCAAGAGGACATTATACAGGGAAAGAAACAGCGCAGAAGGTTCTCAGAGCTGGCCTCTGGTGGCCCACATTACTTAAGGATGCTAAGGAATACTACAAAGCCTGTTGTGTATGTCAAAGAATAAGGAAGCCTTCTAGAAGGTATGTAATGCAGGAGCATCATTGGCAAGCACGCAGAGGCAGGACCACTCAGCACGTGGGAGTTCTTCCAGAACTTCAACGTTAGCAGCTGCAGCCGATTTTGAAATCCGTCTTAACTCAGTGCCATAATTTACCTTTGGAGGCACGCTTGAACTAGTGTTGAATTTTACCCTTTGAGGCACGTTTTGAAAATCGCAAGTGGAGCAGGAGTTTCCACTACGGCTCTAAAGTGCGACTGGACTAAGATAGCATAGGATGAATTTTAGAGTAGGCAAGTAGCCAGGGGAAACCCTAGAAATCTTTTTGAGTTAAGTAGAAGTTTGTATGCCCAGATGAGAAGAGCTGCAATACAGAGAGAAATTAGTTGTAAGAGATAACTGCGAGTTAGCAGGAGATCTCAGTTTTTGAGTTACTGAAATTTGACTGTAATTTGTAGCCGTGTTGGCACTTGTGAATATAACAGAAGGAAAATTGATCCAAATGTGGGTGTGTGAATGTATTTGTGATTTCCTATTATTTTTGTTTTCATGAACAAGTAAATGAATCTCCACAGAGGAGAACGTAGTTGTGACTGTTAGTTTTCATTTTCAATTGTTTCTCTTCATTTGAAGCTCTGCAAGGTGTGCATCGAGCCAGAGAGGAACGCAAGGAAATCGGGAGGAATTTCTCTGCGAGAAATATCATGGATCTGAGTTATCGAAATCCCTCAAACGCAAGGAGTGCATGGGAAATCGATGTCTGAACTAGAAAAAGCTCAGGAGGAATAACACGTCGGAAAGTGTTATCGAGATCCAGGAACCCATTCCCCAGAAGAAGCGAAGGCTGAGCCTTCGAAGACTTATAAAATATTCTAAATCTGAAGCGAGTAAAACCTCAGGAGGAAGAACGTCATCGAGCATTGGATCATGGTGGAGGATCCCACAGACGTCTGATTTGAGGTAGGTGCGCAGGATTTAACATTGCGTAGATCCAGGAGGGGAGATCTCGAAGATCTGAACAGACAGTGGAGAACTTAGAGGAGGAACGTGAGACCCCGCAAGTCGTTGGATCAAGTGGAGTTGCAAGAAGGTTAGTGATGGGGAAGAGATCTAAGCATAGATCTGGAAAGCGTTGTGAGCCGTTGATCAAGTGCCTCAAGATTTCATCATTTCGGCAATTGGGAGTACAAGGGTCAACAGCGTGGGACTCTCGACCGTGGAACCCCGAAAAGATCGAAGCCATCAGATCTTCAAAGGCCTAGAGTCGTTGATCTGTAGTGAGGGGAGATTTCATGATTTCGGCGACCAAGTGGAGGAGCAAACATAGTTCGTGCAGGGGGAAGTCGTGAAACGCCGAAATAAGCATAACTTTTAGTCCAAGAAAGACATGAGTCATAGGTATCGCATCGGGATTTCGACATTTGTGACTTGGAGGGGTTAGGCGCCTTGTATCGCAGGTTCCAATACTGTGAACTGCAATGCGCTTTCATGGTAAATCCTGTGGTCACGGGTGTGTGGTCACGTGAGTTGGGAAAATGGAGGAGCTAACCTCTGTTATCCCTCATCAGAGTTTCAGGACTCACAGGGGTCTGTGTCGGGGGACTATTGCATTGGAAATCTCAAAACACTGAAACGCGACGCACCTTTTGGGGACACGCCTTTTGGGATAAGCCTGTGGTCACACCTGCAGTCTCGTGGAGTTTGGGCTTGTGACTAGTGGTGATTTTCTCGACGAACACAGACAAGGGCCTATGGACTTAGTGTCAAGGGTTTAAACTTGGAACCAAGAGAGAGCTATTTCGGCTCCTGAATCAAAGATCTTGACCGAGAGGTCACACAGCCCTTAGGAGGGATAGGGGGTCTGCATCTGTATGAGATTCCTTTAGCACCACAGCTAACATTACAGGCATTTGAGAAATGGGCTATTGACTTTGTGGGACCTATAAACCCACCAGGAAAGCGCATAGGAGCTCGATACATTATCATTGCAACAGAGTATTTGACCAGATGGGAAAAAGCAAGAGCAGTTATGGACTATAGTGCAGCTACAGCTGCGTGGTTCATCTTTGAGGATATCATAACCAGATTTGGATGCCTAAAGATCCTTATGAGTGATCAAGGCACACACTTCATTAACAAAAGTATTGAAGCCTTGACCCAGGAGTTCAAGGTTCACCATCAGAAGAGCACACCATACCATCCACAGACGAATGCACAGTCGAAGCTTTCAATAAGATCTTGGAGACAGCGCTGACTAAGATTTGCAGTGTTAACCGAGATGATTGGGATTTTAGAATTCCAGCAGTGTTATGGGCTTATCGAACTACTTGCAAAAAGTTAACAATGCAAACTCCCTTCAATTTATTTTATGGCCTGGAAGTAGTGGTACCTATGGAATACTTGGTCCATAGTTTAATAATTGCAGCATTTACAGGTATGGATGACACCAGCACTGTTCAAGATAAGCTCACGCAGTTGATGGAACTAGAGGAATAAAAGCTCATTGCAGGATTTCATCGTAAGTACAAAAATACCATGAAAAGGCTCACCATGACCGACATATCAAGAAGAAATCATTTAAACAAGGAGATTTGGTACTTTTATACGACAGAAAGTTCATGAAGCATCCAAGAAAGTTTAGGACACATTGGCTTGGGCCATTTGAGATTGTCTATGTTACCGAAGGAGGAGTTGCGAAGTTGAAGACCCTTAATGGAGAATGGAAAGATGGTTTAGTAAATGGGAGCTAGTTGAAGTTGTACTGTGACAACCAGTCGCCTCGCAGCTCTCAGTAAAAGCAAAGTAAAAAGGGTCTAGGTACCAGGTGCAGTTGAAATTGGGTACCAGACACAGAAAAGACAGTATGCACAAGATAAGGAGGGACGGAGCAGAAAGAACAGGATGCTCCACGCAGTTTGTAGTCGAAGTAATACAAGAAGCTTAACCCTGAAGTGACTCGGGATGAGTCACGTGTGAGTGTTGGAGGCCTGTTGGCCCTTGGTCAGGTATTAAGGAAGAAAGTGACGATTAAGGAAGAAGAAAGACAAAGTATGAAGTGTGTGGAAGGCACACAAAATGAGGAAGGGTCGAAGTGGTTAAAAAGGCATAAAATAAGGAGTGAAATAAAGGAAAGCAATCTGTTGAAAGAAAATATCAAGGAAGAAAAAGCAGAAAGAAAGATAGATCGTGGACAAGTCAGAAAGCAAAAGAAGACACTAATGGGTTCTTTGGACCACCTCGTGGAGAAAAAGGAAGAACAGGTCGGCGAAGTGCTTAAAATGCGGGTTATGTGGACCTAGGGTTTTGGTACCTAGGGTTTTGGCACCTAGACTTTGTTCTAGGGTTTCTAAGAGTCATGAAATGATAAATAGAGGTCTAGAAGAGTTGAGAAGGATATATGGAGAGATTGATATGTAAAATTGTTATGTCCTAGAGCATTCTTGTATTTTTGGATCTTCAGCTAGGCGCAAAGATCGACTCTGCAACTGGGTGCGCAGGGTTGGGAGATAAAGAGGAGAGAGAAGGATTTGCAGCTGAGTGCGCGGATGGAATTATGTATTTTCATCTACTTTATCAATAAATATAGTTCTGTGGACGTATCCCTAGGGAGAGGGTGAACCACGTAAAATCTTGTTGTTCTATGTGATTGATGTTGTGTTATTTTCTATATTTTATATTTTGATTGCATTGTTATTTTCCCTACTGAAGAGAAGAGATGTAACTAACTTCGTGAAGTTAAGCATAATATTGTTAAGAATATCTAAGTTATCTTGCATTGTTGTTATGGATTTGTCTTACACTTCCTCTGGCTATAGACACATGTGTCCTGCAAACCCCCTATTGCTACTCCGGGTGAGACTTCATCTGCTTCGTAGGTGCTTCTGAAAGGGCCAGTAGTTATGGTTTTTTGGTGCGTTGTTAGAGTTGAACCCTGGGTCTACCCCTGTGCCAACACTGGATTTCACATGAGTTAAAATTTTAGGGTCACTATCAATATGGATAAGGTCATCAACATAAAGATCAAGTATTATAAGATGGATCCCTAGTTTCTTGGTATAGACATTGGGTTCAAAATGACATCTATAAAATCCAATTTCAAGAACAAAGCTATCCATTTTAGCATACCAAGTTTGAGGAGATTTCTTAAGGCCATAGAGATATTTCTTAAGGTGGAAAACAAGACTAGAGTCGCTTTGAACATAGCCACAATGTTGTTCCTTGTAAATTTATTCTTGCAAACCCCCATGCAAAAAAGAAGATTGATCATCCATTTGATGGACCTCCCATCTGTGTGAGGCAACAAGGTCTAGAACAAGGTGGATGAAATTCATTTTTTCTATGGGGGAAAAGGTTTCATTGTAGTCAATACCTTCAACTTGAGAGAATCATTTGGCAACTAATCGGGCCTTAGGTCTTTCAACACTTCCATATGATGCATACTTATTTCTATACACTCATACATCTAACAAGTTTTCTTCCTTTCAAAAGTGGTAAAAGATCCCAAGTATCGTTCACCCTTAAGGAATGATATTTTTCATTCATTGTTGTGTCCCAATATGGATGGCCAGAATATTTTGCAAATGTGTCTAGATAATGAGTCTTTGAAACTTAAGACAAAAGATAAGAGGCTTGCTAGAACTGTGAACATGTATGATGCTTATCTATAGGATCATTGGAAATATTACCAGTTGCTTCTCATGTTGCACAGACCCATCTAGGAGCAGTGGCGCTGGTGTAGTTTTGTGTTCAATGGACTCATCTGGATGAAGGTAAGAAGGTGGAGGTGGATTTTCATCCTCACTATCATCATGTGAAGAAGAAACTACAATGGGACTATAAGATGGCATAAATACCAAATATGGCTCGCGGGCCAAAGATGGCAAAAATGTCAAATTAGGGTTTTAGGACAAGAGATTTTCATCAAACTTAACATCTCTTCTAATAATAATTTCATTGGAATGAAGTTGAAGAATTATATATCCTTTTAAATATTCATAATATCCAACAAAAATTCACTTCTCACTTTTAGGTTGTAAGGATTTCATTTTCTCATTAAGAATGTGAGTCCATACTTCACTACCAAACACATGGAAATGGCTTACATATGGTTTAATGTTTCTCCATGCTTCTTCCGATGTTATATTTTTTACATCCTTTGTGGAAGTGATATTTACTATGTAATTATCACAATCAGTGACTTCTTCTCACTAATGAATACTTAACCTCTTATATTGGATCATACAATTTTCCATTTCCTTTAATGTGTGATTATTTCCCTCAACAACACGATTTTGATGTGGTGTATATGGAAAAAGAAGGGATTTGAAGAAGCTCCTTCTATAGAAGAAAATACCTCCAAGGAAGAAGGAGGGGATGTGTACTTGGCTTCTTCAATAACACATGCATATCATGAGGCATGTTTGGTTGACTCAGGTGCATCCTTTCATATGAATCCCCACAGAGAGTGGTTCTGTGAATATGAAAGGTATGACGGAGGCAATGTTTTCCTAGGTGATGACTCGACAACCGGAATCATAAGAAGAGGAAAATTCAAGTTGAGGCTCATATATGGAAGGATTAGAACACTACCTGGTGTTCTGCACATCCCAGGATTAGCTAGAAATTTGATTTCTATAAGCAAAATGGACGATGCAGAGGTAAAAATAATATTTGAAAAGGAAACCTAGAAGATGGTTCAAGGAGCAATGGTGTTGGTTAAGGGAGTTCAGTTTGGAACTATGTATAAGATTCAAGGAAGCACTATTAGTGATGGGTGTAATAGTTCCATTGTTCCGTATATTGGAGTTGAAGAAGAAAGAACTCCTATAATCTCTGGAGAAAATCTTATGATGTGGCATCAAATAGTGGGGCATATCGGAGAGAAGGGTATTTGACTACTACATGGTAAAGGTATGGTTGAAGTTATGTCTAACTACTCTCTATATTTTTATTTCTATGAAAATTGTGTATATGGGAAGTAGAATCGAGTACGATTCCCCTCTGGTGCAATGAGGGAAGAAGGAAATTTAAAGCTAGTTCACAATGATGTGTTTGGCCCTGTTTTGGTTCCATCATTAGGAAAATATGTGTACTATGTCTCATTTATAGATGACTTCTATAGGAATACTTGGATGTATTATCTCAGGAAGAAATATGAAGTCTTTGACAAGTTTAAAGAGTTTAAGGATCTTGTTGAGAATCAAACAGAGAAAAGAATTAAGGTGTTGAGGACAGACAATGGTGGAGAGTTATATGGGAATGAATTTGAAGAATTATGTAAGAAGAATGGTATATCAAGGTAGAAGAATACTCCATATACACCTTATCATAATGGAGTTGCTAAAGATGAACAGGAAGTTGATGGAAAAATCAAGGTGCATTCTCAATGGTGTCGGGATAGGGAAAGAATTCTTGGCAGAGGCGGTGGGTACTGCATGTTACATGGTCAACAGATCACCCTCATCGGCACTGGATGAAAAGACTCCACAAGAGGTATGGACTGGTAAGAAACCTTCTCTCACACATCTCAAGGCTTTTGGTTGTGAGGCCTATGTTCATGTTCCAAAGGAAAACAGGAGTAAGCTAGATAAGAAGGTTGAAAAGTGTATTTTTATTGGGTATAAAGATGGTCTTAAAGGTTAAAATCTTTGGGACCCATAAACTAAGAAGGTTGTGTATAGCCGAGATGTGGTATTTAAAGAAATAAAAGATGTTGTTAAACAGGAATTCATACCAAGTGAGGAAGAACCAAAGAAAATAGATTTTGAGCCAAAGGATGATGAATCAGACTCTACAAAAGAACGAGAATCAGAAGAAGAAGATCCTCGTACTCGAGTATTGAGGAGATCGGTGTGGGAAAGTAGGCTACCGGAAAGGTATACTCCATCTGATTTATGTTCAAATTTTGTTTTGTCTATTACTGATGATGATCCTAGAACTGTCAAGGAGGCAGTGGATTCAGAGGATGGAAAACTCTAGAAAAAGACCATGGATGAAGAAATGGAAGCCTTGGATAAGAATGAGGCTTGGGATCTAGTGGATTTTTTTGACTGGAAGAAAATACATTGGCAGCAAATGGGTATTTAAAATAAAGTTGAATGCAGAAGGAAAAGTGGAGAAATACAAAGCTCGGTTAGTAGAAAAGGGTTATTCCAAGTTGAGGGAATTGATTTTGATGAGATTTTTTTCTCTTGTTTCCAAGTTAACTTCTATTAGATTTGTGTTATCTGTTGTTGATGCATTTGATTTTGAAATAGAAAAGATGGATGTCAAGATAGCATTCCTACATGGGGATCTGGAAGAAAAAATATATATGAAGCATATAGAAGGCTTTGTTGTGAAGGGAAAGGAGTTGGTATGCAAAATGAAAAAGTCCCTATTTGGTTTCACCAAGGATGTGGTATCAAAAAATTGATACTTATATGCTGAGACTTGGGTTCACAAGAAGCAAAGAAGATTATTGTGTGTATTTTAAATTAATTGGTGATCATTTGATTTATTTGGTCTTGTATGTGGA
Source organism: Picea mariana (assembly GCA_032191745.1). Classification (NCBI taxonomy): domain Eukaryota; kingdom Viridiplantae; phylum Streptophyta; class Pinopsida; order Pinales; family Pinaceae; genus Picea; species Picea mariana. Next base: position 35,352 of record JASDQU010305935.1, on the reverse strand, counting down.
TGACATGTTGTTGATAGGAAACAACAAAGAGATTATTCAGAATGTGAAAACTCAGTTGTCCTCTAAATTTGACATGAAAGATGTTGATGCTACAAATTTCATTTTGGGCATGGAAATTAAAAGAGATCAAAAAAATAAGAAACTCTGGTTAAATCAAAGAAAATGTGTGGAGACAATATTGCAGAGGTTTAATATGTAGGAATGTAAGCTGATTAGAGTCTGTATTCATATTGCTGTAAATTTATCTTTGGATCAATGTCCCAAGACACAAGAAGAGGATGAGGACATGTCTTGTGTTCCTTACACGAGTGCAGTTGGCAATTTGATGTATGCAATGGTCTGTACTAGACCGGACATTGCACATGCAGTGAGAGTTTTGAGCAGATATATGTCAAAACTAGGGAATGAGCATTGGATAGTAGTAAAGAGGGTTTTCAGGTATTTGCGCGGCACTTCTAGCTATGGATTGTGCTACCAAGGAAGACTAGTATTGGATAGAGTGTTGGATATACATGGCTTTGTGGATGCAAACTGGGCTGGAGATTTGGATCATAAGAGATCTACAAGAGGGTATGTGTTTAACATGTTTGGAGGAGAAATCAGTTGGATGAGCAAAAGACAATCTGTAGTGGCACTTTCAACTACAGAAGTTGAATACATGGCAGCCACTCATGGAAGCAAGGAACCAATATGGTTACAAAGATTGTGTTCGTGTATTGGGTTGGTACAGCAAGTTGTAAAGATAGATTGTGAAAGTCAAAGTGAAATATTTTTGGTGAAGAACCCGGCTTATCATTCAAAGACAAAGAATATTGATGTTCAATATCACTTTGTGAGAGACATGGTTGAAAAAAAGAAAGTGTTGTTGATGAAGGTAAACACTTTGAAGAATGTTGCAGATTCATTAACAAAATTTGTGATCACTGAGAAGTTCTCTTGGTGTAGAGGATCTTTGGGCATTGCTACCCTGGATTGTTGACTATGTAACCTTGTAACCCCATGTATGCAAAGAAAACAACAAGTGGCAGAATGTTGGGTATGTGTTATATTCTTTGAAACGTGTCTCCTTTTTTTCCTCATTTTTCATGTCACCTCAATTTTCATGTCCATTGTTGGGTGGTTTTTCGACACATGGTTTTTGCCGATGGTTTTCTATTTGTAGTTAAGAAATTAGGGTTGTTTACTAATCCATATGATTGGTTAGGGTTTTGGATGTCATTGGCTACTATATGTATATTGTATTGTAAAAAATATATGATATGATTGAATATAGAATATGTTGGTTTTCCTGGTTTGGGTTTCTAAAGGAAAAATCTCTGTGTAATGTGTGTATTTTCCATTGTATATTTTTTGTTCTTTTATTGAAAATCTGTTTGCAGTAAATAATTGTACAAGGTTAAAATCTACATAGGAATCCCTCGCACAACAGAGGAATGAGATGATGGATAATTTATCCCATATCCTTTGATGGTTTCCAACAGTAACAAAGGCACCTTCAATTGGCAGTCACTTCGGAGGTGCGATTCTCTTTAAGGTACAAGTTAACATTGATATTCATTTATTTGAATGCTAGATAGACCCCAATGATTTGGAAAAATGGTTAAGTTTGCTATCGGGTTATTTCTCTATCCAAAATTTTTCCAACAATGAAAAGAGAAACGTCACACTCCTTAAATCCCTTCCCCGTGTCATAGATTGGTGGGAGACTTTGAGCAACATGTTGAAGATGATTCTCAGGACCCACTTGGGTGGCTTTTGATGATGCCCTCAAGGAGCAATATTTCCCTGTTGGAAACCATGATGACCAGTACAAAATATGGACAACTATGCGTCAAGAGAGAGATCAGATGGTGTCGGAGTACACCAACATATTCCATACTTTGCACACAAAGATGGGTATTAAAGACTTCAAGCAGCACCTAGTCCTGAAGTAACAGAATGGCCTACATAGGTACATCCAAACGGATATAGAGTTCTTGGACATATCTCAATTCGGATGCACTTACCGATATATTGTCAAGATCAAGCCAAAGTTCAAGAAAAATAATAAGCAACATTTCAGTTCTTCAAACCCATCGCAACAAAAGCACAATAAAGGTGGCCCTAACTTCCATAGAAAATCATAGAGAGAGGATGATCAGCCCCGAGACAACCAACCAAATCCAAAATCAAAGAAGGGTAATAGGAAGTGAAAGAAGAACAGTGGAAATTGGTGTGAGTTCCACAAAATCCCTTGGCACAACACTGATGAATGTCGCTCCAAACAACCATTGTCAGTTGATATGAAATCCTCATAGTCGGATGTCGAATCAAACTCTAATTCGAAACTAGATAATGGAAAACAAATCATTGATGCAAAACCCAGTGTCACCATTGCTACCACAAAAGTCCATCCAGAGGAACCAGAGGAGCCTAAAGAAGGGGAGCGCCTCTTCCACTCAGATGTGGGTGAAGGGGACCCCCCTCTATTTCATTCTTGATAGCAGTAGCTAGAAGAACCTAATCTCAGCAGAGGTCATCAAGAGGTTGAACCTAACAACGATGTTGCATCGTCAATTGTACACCATCAATTGGCTCAGGAAAGGATGAGACATCCACGTTAGCCAGCAATGTCAACTACACTATGGAATCAAACCCTTCAAAGATGAGGTATTGTGTGATGTTTCAACCCTTGAATTTTGTGATGTTATTTAAGGACAACCATATACGTGGAAGTTTCATGTTTTTTATGAATCGAGGCCTCGTAGTGTCATTATTTCTTTGGGAGGTCAACTCTACAGGGTATCGGAAGAAGTTCCAGCTACTATGGTCTATTTGACCTCTACGAAGAATTATAGAAAGGTGGTATCTCATAATGGGAGATTTTTCCCCTTTATGGTCTGGTCAGAAGGTGAATGGAAGGTCATTGCAACCCCAAAAACCTTTGCATAAGGTCTCTCTAAACAACAACACCAAGTGGAAAAGATAGTAGAATAGCATAAATACATCTCTGCCTCACCTACCGAGGTGCCTTTTCATTGTCAGGTAAACTAATTAATTGATTTGACACCTATTCTCCTATGTATGACGACCCTGTATACATGCATTCTGTTATGGAGAATGAAGAAATCAAATGTCAGATCCAAGAACTAATTATGAAGGGACACATTAGGCCAAGCTACTCACCTTGTGGGAGCCCAATTGTTCTGGTATTGAAGAAGGACAGGACATGGCAATTTTGTATTGATTACAAAACCTTGAAAGAGATCACAGTCAAGAACCGGTACCTACTCCCCTAGATTGATGATCTTCTCAATCAGCTCAAGGGAGCCAAATTTTTTAGCAAGATTGATCTGAATCCAAGCTACCACTAGGTGACGATTATGAAAACCGATGTATGGAAGACAACCTTCAAGTCTAAAGGTCTCTTCGAGTGGTTGGTCATGCCTTTCCTCTTGACTTATGCCATGAACACATTCATGCAGATGATGGATGATATATTGAGTCCATTAAAAACTCCTTTGTGGTTGTTTTTCTGGATGACATTCTCATATTTATCAAAACTTGGGAGGAAAATTTCAAGAACATTCTGTAGGTCTTGGAATCCTGCGAAAACATAATTTATATGGCGATTTGGAGATTTGGAAAAGTGTTTCTTCTCCATGCAGAGAATCCAATATTTTGGATACATCATGGATGAGCAAGGTGTGCATGATGATCCATCCAAGATCCAAGTGATCGGCGATTGGTCATCCTCGAAGACACTGACCAAGCTTCGCAACTTCTTGGGCCTCGCCAACTGCTACCACAAGTTTGTGTTGGGGTTCTCTCATATCACTTGGGCCCTAAGCTAGGTGACCAAGGGTGGAACGAAGACGAAATTCGTTTCGGTCACATCCCAACAAAAAGCATTCAAGGGTTTGAAATTTCTTTTTTTCCCAGCACCAATCCTTATTTTGCCAAATCTAAAATAGCCATTTGAGATCGAGACAAATGCTTTAGATTATGTTATCATTTTGGTTCCTAGGTGTGGTTACTTTCTCCAACGTTCTCCTTAAACAGGGAAAATGTCACACTTAGGGTTTATGCAGTTGCAAGCAGTTGCAGTTTACAATTTTTTTTCAAACTGAGAGTTTGTGCATAGGAGGAGGTGCGCTAGGGTTAGGAGAGTCTTATTAAGCTCTTATCTTCTTCAGCGATTTGTTTTGTGCTATGAAGATGCCTTCTTTCAGGCCCGCTCTGAAACCATGTTGATTTTTCTACTTAAGCAGTTAACTAGTTTAGCATTCTTTTACTATTAAACCATTAGCACAATAACTGGATCTAAAGGATCACTGAAAGAATAAAATTCACAACATGCACAAGATTTACCCTGGGAAAAACCCAGCAAACTTCCTCAATATAGATTCACCAACCAAGAACGATGTTTCTCTCCAAGAAAGAACTAACAAAGCAAAAGATCCTCCTCTAACCCTTGACTACGGATGATCTGGATTTTATGAGTAGAACGAAATGAATAAAGATTATTAAAAGATGCTTAACACGGAATAATAGAGATATAGTAAAATTGGTTTTCTATTCAATAAGGAAATAAGTTTAAACTATAAAATGCAGCGGAAAACAAGCTTGCCGGAATGGTGGTGGCTTATCTCTAAGAAGAAATGTGACGGTTGCACTCATTCGCAAGAAGGTGATTACAAGGAGGCTCTGAAGGCCTTTTTTTAAATGAGCTGGAATGTCACAAACCCTAGACATCCAAAAAACCTAACCCTAGGAGATGAAGCGCCAAAAGTCATGTNAGAACTAACAAAGAAAAATATCCTCCTCTAACCCTTGACTACGGATGATCTGGATTTTATGAGCAGAACGAAATGAATACATATTATTAAAAGATGCTTAACACAGAATAATAGAGATATAGTAAAATTGGTTTTCTATTCAATAAGGAAATAAGTTGAAACTATAAAATGCAGCAGAAAACAAGCTTGTTGGAATGGTGGTGGCTTATCTCTAAGAAGAAATGTGACGGTTGCGCTCATTCGCAAGAAGGTGATTACAATGAGGCTCTGAAGGCCTTTTTTAAAATGAGTTGGAATGTCACAAACCCTAGACATCCAAAAAACCTAACCCTGGGAGATGAAGCACCAAAAGTCATGTGGGCCCTATTTGGGTAAGTTAGTACATCAACTTCTCGGGGTCGTAACTTTTGCATACAATCTCCGTTTGGGGCACACGATAGCTCATTGGAAATGTATTGTCAAGGAGATTCATTTTGGGGGATAAATCGAAGCCTTTGGCTATCATTGAGAATCTCGATCTCGAAAAACCTTCATTTAGGCCCTCAAAATGGCCCCGGAAGTTAAAAACTGCTAAAAACAGTAAATTACCAACATTGCCAGAAAATTGTTTTGAGCCATTTGGAAAAAGTGGGTGGCCACCAATATCCACTTGAATCAATCCTCTCTCCTTAGGAAGAAATGGTATCCATTTCGTTGAGTTCCCCCATCATATGAGAAAATTTCTGATGAATTTGGCCCCGGGTGAGCCACTTGCCTTGGTGTAGGAGTTTCCCTGCTTTGACGACTCGATAGAGTTGGATCCTTTGTTGTCGAGTGCCCTTGATATGTGTGTCCACAATCTGATCATTGGATTCCTATCGCATGCAGTTAGGGTTGAGCTATGTTGGTGTCAATTTCTCTTCTATCTCTGAGGTGTCCAATAATAGTGGGATATATGGTCGAAGGAGAGCCACGTTGAAGACTGAGTGCAGGCCAAGGAAAGGGGGAATGTTGAGTTCAAAAGAATTGTCACCCACAACCTTGTTGATTGTGTATGGCCCATAACGAAGTGGGCGAATCTTCCGATGGGGCCTGTAAGGCGTTCTTTCTGCAAGTGCAACCAAACTTTTTCGCCTACCTGAAACTTATGTGGCACCCGATGTTGATCACGGTGTTGCTTGTACTTGGCATTAGACTTCTGTAGAATATCCTAAACCTATTGGCGGATGTGTTGGATCCGCTCAATGAATCGGGTGGCTTTGTCAGCTTCTGCTAGAGCAGGGGACAATTTGACCGAGGTGGTCGCCAGGGGTAGTGCAACATCCATGGGGGCTAATGGTTGGAATCTCAACCCCACCTGAAAGGGGTTGTGGCCAGTTGAGCTATGCAGGGCTCGATTGTAGCTATGCTAGACATAGGGAAGACTCTCATCCCATGTGCGGGGGTGTTTTGAATTTTACATGTGCAGGATATGTACGATCCTCTGATTGACGACCTCAGTTTGGCCATCTGTCTAGGGGTGGAAGGCAGTGGATTTGGTGAGTTTGGTATCCAGCAGTGACCGAAGCTTGAGCAGAATGTGTTGAGGAACCGACTGTCATAGTCTGAGATAATGGTTTGTGGGATCCCAAAATGTACCCATACTCGTTCAAAGAAGAGCTTGGAAGAGGCTTATGTTGTGATGTTCTTCTTGCAAGCGACTAGAATCGCCATCTTGGAAAAGCGATCAACAACCACAAAAACACAGTCGTTTCCCCTCTTGGTGGAAGAGAGGCCCGAAATGTAGTCCATTGATATGGATTCCCACGGGATGTCAAGAGTAGGTAGAGGGGTGTACAAGCCTTGTTTCTTTGTGGTCAGTTTGGCAATAGCGCAGGGGGTGCAGGACCTGATATACTTATTGATATCATGTCGAAGTTTCGGCCAGTAGAAATGTTTATGTAGCACTGCCACTGTATTTTCGATGCCAAAGTGTCCTGCCACTCAACTGTAGTGAGGTTCCTAAATCATCTTCCTGCGCTCGCTTGATGGAATGCAGAGACGGCCCAGACGGCACAACAGCTCGTCTTGAAGATGGAAATTATAGACCATTGATTTAGCGCCCAACATTTGGTAGGTGGTGGAGAAGTCAATGCTTGTCTCGTAAAGGTGGGGCCATCTGGAGGTCTTGTGGCCGCAAGAGTCTAGCATCGTGGTGAGTGTTGCGACTGGAGGTCGACTGAGGCAATCAGCAACTCGGTTGGTACTTCCTTTTTTATACTTGATGTTGAGGTGGAATTGTTGTAAGTATGTGGACCACTCTGATGAAAGTCATTCTGCAATTTTCCTTGGGTCACCATGAACTGTAGTGGCTTGTGATCAGTGTGGATGACTATCTCATTCCCAAGAATGTAATGTCTCCATTGGCGGCAAGCTTACACAATGGAGTACATTTCTTTGTCGTAAGTAGGGTACTTACAGACAACATCTGATAGTGTCTCACTATGATATGTCACGGGGTGGTCGTGTTGAGTGAGAACGACGTCCACAACATAGTCTGAAGCATTTGTCTCGATCTCAAAGGAATGTTGCAGGTCCAGTAATGAAAGTACTGGGGATGAGCACAAACGATTCTTCAAGTCCTCGAAGGCTTGTTGTTGGGATAGGCCCCATACAAAATTTTCCTCACCGCCACCCCTGGTTACTTGGATGAGGGCCCATGCAATATGAAAGAATCCTAACACAAACCTGCGACAGAAATTGGCGAGGCCCAAGAAGCTCTAAAGTTCAGTGAGTGTGGTTGGGGCTGGCTAGTCATGGATGACCTGGATCTTGGTTGGATCCACATGCACACCATGTTGATCAATGTTGTAGCCTAAGTAATGGACCTTATCAATTCCGAATGAGCATTTTACCAAGTTTGCATATAGTTTGTGTTGTCGCATGGTGTGCAGAACCTATTGAATATGCTGCAAGTGTTCCACCCAAGTATTTCTATAGATGAGGATGTCATCCAGATACACCACTACAAAAGTATTGGTGAAAGGTCGTAGGATATCGTCCATCATCCTGATAAAAGTTGCTAGAGCATTTGTCAAACCAACGGTCATGACCAGTGATTCAAAAAGACCTTTTGACTTCAAGGCGATCTTCCATACATCTCTCTGTTCTATTGGAACTTGGTGGTAGCCAGAATTCATATCAATCTTACTAAAGTATTTGGCCCCCGTGAGTTGATCAAAGAGGTCGTCGATTCGAGAAATCGGGTACCGGTTTCGGACTGTGATTTTATTCAGGGCCCGATAATCAATATAGAGTCACTAGGTCCCGTATTTCTTCTGGACCAGCACGATTGGGCTCCCACAAGGTGATGAGCTGGGACGGATGTGCCCCTTGTGGAGCAGTTCTTGAATCAGCCTCTTGATCTCCTTGTTTTCTAACAAAGAACGGCGGTAGATTGGCCCATTGGGTAGCAATGCGCCTGGGATCAAATCGATGGGATGTTTGACCTGGCAGTGCAAAGGTACCTCGATAGGAGAAGAGAATATATCTGAGTATTCTTCCACGACCTTATCCACTTGCTTCTGTTGTGTGGAGATATCAGTCATGGAAGCCCTGGATGTGGCTACAATATTTCGCTCACTCTGAAAGTGAATCACGAAGAAGACAAATTTCTCGGTCTGAGAGATGACCATCCTACATTGTTTGGCAGAGATCAAGGAAATAGCACTAGGAGGGACTGCCTCGGGTATCCTGTACAATTTCTTGTTCAAAGTAATAATAACACTATGAGGCCTAGACTCATATACAGCATGACGTTTCCATAAATAATTTTGGCCCAAAAGAACATTACAAACTTCGAGAGGAGAAACATCACACAATACCTCGTCTTTGAAGGGCTTGATGTCGTACAACAGTCCACACTGTTGGTTGATGCGGAGATTGCTTCCTTAGCGGAGCCATCCAATGGTGTAGGGTTACAGGTGTGGATTTTGTTGAGGAAAAGATATGAATTGATTTTACTCAAGCATTTTCAGACTTTAATTGGCTAAGGAAAAGTAGACAGGAATATCATTGTATGTTTATAGCCAACAAAAATAACATCCTAACTCATAGTATTAATTACGAGTGCTTAGACTAGTCTTTTATCAACAAAAAAAACTTGTTGAAAATTCACTTTTTATGTAATTTTCTGAATATATCAGTTGTTAAAATAAATGTAAGAATAGAAGTAAAGACACTAAGAGGATAATCAAAATAGATGAGACATAAAGCAATCATTTATTTCATTCCAATTCACCAAAGAGTCATTTCTTTACAAAATCTCATACATAAATCTTGGACCAAAGTCAAACTTAGAAATCCCCGATGGAACATACAAAAGGACCTCTCATAGAAAACCAAAATTGAACTCTAAAATCTTAATCATCTTGCCACAGATTTTTGCCCACTCGACTCTGCACAATAGCCTTTATCAGTCATGAAAGTTCATTCACAAACAAACAAGTCTACATAGACTATCAAAGATAGATCAACACCTCTGAAAAACAAGTGTATGAATGATTTGATTCAGCCCTGAATATTGTTGTCTACAATAAGACCCTGCTATCACAAAAGAGAATTAGGTTGTGATGAATATATGAATGAATGAAAATTGAACTATCTCAACATAAACTCAAAGAGCAAACCTTAGCATGCTTGTGCTTATATCCTCCCTTTGTCCCTCCATTCCTCTTTGCTTTTAACAAGTTAGAATTGGTTAAAGTAGTTAAACCAACTCATTAGTTAAGTTAATTAAAAGACTCAACTAACTTTAGTTAGGGGGAAAGGTAATAATCATAATAAGGGTCATAAATAAATAATAACTAGTAGGTGGGACCCCACTCCCTTTAGTTCATAATAATTATATCAATCATAACATAACCATTAGTTAAGCAAACACACCTCCTTGTGTATCCCATCAACATATTTACTTTTGGCAATTTTAGCTCATGAAATTTGAAAATATCTTCAAAAATAATACTCATATATCCAAAATAAAACATGTTTTCCAAAGATCCATGAAGTCAACTGTCATAAAATAATAGATAACATAAAACTCAAAAGCCATATTTCCCAGTCTGTGATGCAACTTTTCCTTGGTTGATTTTGTCACCTCTTGATTTTCTTGAAACTGCCTTAGGCTGTGCAGAGCCTTTTGGCTTAATCTCGCTGATAACGTGGGAACAATCGTCCCTCAAATGCATCCGTGAAGACATGGATTTGTCAGTCATTGGAGGGTGAGGAAGGGGAAGTAGTGGCTTTTCCTTTATCAAGTGCATGATGGGCTTCAATATTCAATCTCTTGCTAGCATGGGAGGATTGCACTGGCGAGTGGTTAGGGGCAACTTGGACAATGGGGTTAACCGGTGGAGGAGGAGGCAAAGACAAGTTGGGCCAGCCACGATGTTGGGAGACTGTTGGGTGGACAATCTCCTGCCATCCATCATTTTCAGGGACCTCGGGCTGTAAGGAGACATGAGGAGGTACAAGGATACTGGGGGCTTGTTGGGCTTGGAAGGGAGGCCTTTCTGGCCTAGGTTGGAATATTCTCTGCCTAATCCAATTAAAGAATCCTACATGAAAAAATGGGTCAAGCTCTTCTAAATCAGCATCAAAATGTATGGAGAACATGGGCCTTCTTGGGCCTCGGTTCCAATTACCTCCATCTCTGTTATCTTAGTCATGGCTTCCACGACTGAAACAAACTCATCCTGCATGTGTGATCAATTAGAAAATAGTCTTTTAAATAACCATGTATGACAACTCTTAAAAATATGAAATAGATTTGGCTCAGAACGTATCAGACTCATGCAACCCAATCCATACAAATTGTTTTACTATTAATCAACGAGCAGGGAGGTGAAACAGGGTCCTGGGATATGTAAGGGGTTTGTAATGAGCGAAAATATGATATAATGAAAGGGAAGAAGACATGGTCACTGCTCAATGACAACAACAATTAACTGTTAAACAACCAATAAAACCTCATTGTTATTTACACAAGACACTGCCACTTTCATCCAATTTAACACA
>JASDQU010305934.1:226285-245577 GCA_032191745.1 Picea mariana | reverse complement strand
TTTTGTTTTCCTGCCATCGCGATTAGTGTCCTCTTCTTCTACAATGGAACTGAGTGATTTGGTAAAACAGGTTGATCGATGTGGATGAGTGCAAGTGAATGAGCTCCACCGATATGGTAAAACAGGCTGATCGATGTGGATGAATGTTTGATAGATTCATGCTCTACTGCCTTATAGGTTTATATAGGTTTCGATATGACTAACGTCATGGGTGATGAATATAGATCAAAAACTTCATAGCTGACGAACATTCATTCAGGCATCATACCGACCAATGCATCTGTGCCTTTATTCTGTGTGGGCTGCGCTGAATGATCGTGAGACGCACGTGTGTATAAGCGGTCCATGCGGAGTTCCCGTGGAATTCAAGTTTGCTATGAACGCTGCCAAATAAAGTAGGAGTGTGACATCATGCATGACCTTCATTTTAACATTATTTTGTTGTGCTTTGACCCTTAGAGGAATCTCTTTGTGTTTGATCCTTCGAGGAGTCTCTTTGGTGTGAATCGAAGAGAACCAGTAGCATCCAGAAATTTTGAACTAGGTACATTGAACCAATAGCATCCACAAATTTTGACTAGGTACATTGAATCATTAGCGTTAAGTCACTTCATCATACATAAGTTTGACTGTAGAATAAGTTGATGACACATTATTTCATGTTATAAAAGTTTGGCTCTAGAATATTTATGACACACTCTTTTACAACATATTTGGATTAACTATTTTGGGACGTCTTATTGATTTCATGTCATATTGATTTTACCCAATCTTTGAATAATTTATATGATAGGATCATATATGGGATGGAATTTGATCATGCTTTTTTTTATCTATCAAATTTCATTAAGTCAAAGTTGTTAAATTTGACGGGTAGTTTATTTTTAAAATTTTTATCTTAAGATTATATAGATATAAGTTACAAGGCATGTGATTGTTATTAACAACATTTAACAAGGTTGGAGTTAAGATGGATTTACCACTCATTTTTGTATGTGAGAAAAGGAGAGAAAAACTTAGTTATTCATTATTATTATTATTTATTTTATTTTTTTATTAAACATAAACATATGAAAAAATATTTTTTTTTATCATGCAAATGAGATGGACATTACAATCTCTTCCACATTGGGATATAGAAAGCGCCTTGAGACGTAAGTAGGGTGAAGATTTGTAGAGAGTATGTGACTTCCAAGTTAATGTTTTTTTCGTGCATTTCAAGCACACAAGTTGGTTTGCACTATGGTACACTTGGCAGAGCATGACTAGATGAATCCATGCTCTATATGCAATTTGTGTATGGTTTGAAGCATTATAATTTCAGGGTTATTGTCATGAGTCTTTAGGATCGTAACAAATCTGCTACACCTTTACTAGGCCGATGGATTTGTGCCTAAGAACTTTGATGTTTCGGTCTAGGATGCACAATGGCTCCACTCAAAAGTCTCCTTCATGCTCCACCTGGATCACAATCTAATCAATTATGTGGTTAGGATCATACACATATCTATTCAATAAAGACACATGAAATACATTGTGAATTCTCATGGATGCAGACAATGTAAGCATGCATGCAAGTGGGCGTATCTTCTTTAAAACTTCAAATGACCCACAAAATATCACTACTAGCTTTGGAAAACTTCTCAATCTTAGCGAACTCATTTTTTCCTTTACTTTCAAAAACATATGCTCACCCACTTTGAATTCTCTATATGTCCTGCTTTTTTTTGGCATAACTCTTTTGCCTATCCCATGCAATTTTCAAAATTTTCCTTAACTTCACCATATGTTCTTCCATTTCCCTTAGCAATTTTGGCTCAATAATTACTTTGTCTGTTGGGTTATCTTAGCTCATTGTCATGTGCATTTTCTTCTGCATGAGGCTTCAAATGGGCTCATCTTCAATAATGCATGATATCCATTATTATTACCAAATTCAACTGATCTATAAACTATCATGGATATTCCAATGGAACAGTTCGTCATAACAGATTTGATAAATTAAACTAAAATCTATAGTATGAGGGTTAAGTTCCTTTAGATTCCAGAATATTTAGTTACTGATTTTCTACTTATGCATGAAATAGATAAAATGAGGAAAATAGAGAATAGTAAAATACAATCACACACCATCCACAAAATAACACAAATATCTTCTCTAATAAACTCTTACAGGAGAAACCCAGCTAGAAGGTGAGGTTGCTCTACTCTCTTTTCTCTAGTATGGAATATGATACAAGTACAAATGAGAAGACACTCTTTAGGGAGTCACTTGAGACTTGTGGCCTATTAGGATGCTACGAAAAATTAATGCCCTCTTTTATGCTCTCTAATTTCCCACTACAAGTTGTTCTGCTATGTTATGGAACAAAATACAATAACATAGAATGGAACCCCTTCTCCTCCTAGCAACCCAATATTTAACATAGCCCGATAGCCATATAGGGGTATGGTTTTTACTTCCTCAACCCTCAATTAAGATAAGGTTTTGGACATTCTAGAATGTTCTTAGAAGATCCACTACGTGGCTAGCCCCACATGTCTAAGTAATGGAGGTTGATGTGGCATCCACTCGTACAATGGTGGTAAATACAATAAGTCAACTTGCAGGAGACACAACTTTCACACACAAACTTCGATTGAGGTGATTCTTGCACAGTTGGAAAGGTATAGACGTGTAGAATATATAATCTTCCTCCATAGTAAGGTTTGTACCAAAAAAAGTGTTGTTTGATGCCTAAAAATTGCTCTGGAAGATTTATAACAACTTTTTGGACCCAAATTTTCAAATTTGGACCAGATGTCGAAATGGCCCTGCACGCTGATTCCTCCAATTTTTCCACCCATAAAGTACCGAAATACATGAAAAATAATATAATGATCTAGTCTGAATAATCAACCAAATGAATATAGTCTTCTCACTTTGAAGGTTTTTCCATCGCATACATTCTAAACATATTTTCAATTATCTAGATAGTCCTCTTTGTCTACCCATCTGACTTTGGGTGATATGTTGTACTGGAATTTAAATTAGTCCCAAATCCCTTAAAAAATACCTTCCATAAGTTCGAAGTGAACTTGAGATATCTATCTGACACTATTTCCTTAGGAACACCATGTAACCTAGCAATTTCCTTCATACAAATATATGCAATAATGGTTTCCTTGAAAGTTGTTTTCACCAGTATAAAATGTGCAACCTTTGTAAGTTTGTCCATAACTAATGTGATGGAATCATGTTGCTTTGTTTTTATTGGAAACTTGGTGATATCACCTATCATAATTGCCTCCCATTTCCATTTAGGAATGGGAAATGGTTGCAACAATCTTAATGGATGTTTGTGCTCAATCTTCACTTAAGGTGAACACATAGACGACCTTGGAGAAACCTTTAATGAACCGCCTATATTATCCAACTAATCTCAAAAAGGACCTCACTTCTAAAACATTCTTTATTGTTGGCCAACTTTTGATTGGTTCAATCTTCTCGGGGTCCATCACTATTCCTTCCTTTGAGATGACGTGGCCCAAATAATGGATTTTCCTTTGATAGAAAGTGCACTTGCTTAATTTGGCCTATAATTGGTGCTCTCTAAAAACCTATAGCACCATCCTCAAATGTTTCTCATGCTCCTGCTTTATCTTGGACTAGATAAAAATATCATTCAAGAATACAATTGTAAGACCCTTGTTTACCCCAACTTGTAATTAATCATTAATTAGGGTTACCATGTTGTGGCATGGGAGCATTGTAAATGTATTATTGTTTTATTGTCAATAACTGACTATGGGGGTGAAGCCTTGAAAGTACTAGCCATGATATCAATAGAGGAACGAATGTGCAAACGATAAGAGAACAATAATAAGAAATGGACCGATGGTTGACCCCTCAACCACCCTCATGAATGGAAGCATGGTCTAGCTGCAGAAGGTCAACCCAAGGTACCACAGAGTCCAGAAAACCTAGATAGACCTGGATTTCCTTCTGACAAAAGGAATAGGATACGAGGGATGTACGTGCAAGGCACACCAGAGAAAATAAAGAGAAGAATGGAGAACGAGAGGAACGATCATCAATAGAGAACAAGTGGAAGGCCACGATCTTGATGTGGAGAAAGCATCGAATAAAACTCGTCAAGGTCGTGACAGAGAGAGAGAGATCTCTGAGAGTAAGTAGAGAAAGGGACCTGAGTAGAAGGTCATGAGCTTTATGCTGAGGAAGCATATGATAAGCCTCGCAAAAGATGTGAAAGAGAAAGGATCAATGAGAATTGGCATAAATTCCATGGTGATATCATTGCTTGGCTTGGGGGTGGCCCGAGCGCTAAGAATGAATGAATCTGAGCCTATGGTTGGGTGGAGGGACAAACACCCATAGTCAGTTAGTTGGTCACCACCTATAATAGATAAGTAATCTCATATCTTGTGTATTTAAGTAGTAACTGTGAATTAAATTTGGATATCCTATGAATGTTGCAGGTGCCAGGGATGGACATGTTTGCTTAATGGTTATACTGTATCCCTTCAATTCTGCCTAATTGTGTATTTAAGAAAATAAGGAATTCTCTGGACTGTACACGTAAATTCTTGAGCCCTATGGTGGCTCAAGTTAAAATAAATGAACTGTGAATTTGTTGACTTTGTGCATAACTTCACATGTACATGCCTAGACTCCCAGTAATTTTGAAGGAAGGGGTCGGTCAAAGCTCAGGAGAGGTAGTGCATGTGTGCGCAGAACCTCACAAGGCATGCAAGGAGTGAGAACCCCTTTCACTCTAGAGTTGATAGATGATCTCAAGTGGTGCATGTAGTATTTCTGTAAGCGTTAGGTTCAAGAGAATCAACACAGATTACCTAGGTACTTAAGGAGCTGGAAAAACTTAGGTAGGATAACGAGATTTAAGTCCCGAAAGGAGAGATTCTTTCGTTTGGAAGACAAATGGATGATATTAGTTCGGGAGAAGCCGAAGTTATTCACGATCGTTGTATCTGGAGAAAGAATCTAGGTGTTATCCCTTAGAACCCTTTGGACTTTGTGGGTCTGGCAAATCGAGCATATTCGTTGCACAGGAGGTGAAACCCCTGAGGTCCCGAAGTTAATTTGGTTCGTAGATCTGAGGATGACTGGGAACTATCCCGACCATCGGATCTACGATATAGTCAGTCCAATGTTGACCACTTCGAGAGAACAGAGGTTTGGTAGCACCAAAACCCCCAAAGTACCAAAGTCTCGAAGTTGATGTGGATCATGGATATAAGGATCCTTCGAGATCCCTCACAACCGTTCGAGCGTGGGGACGTGAGTATCAATGTTGAGATCCTATGGGGACCCAGGCGTCGAGTGACAGGGTTGCTAGGTGTCCCTCTCGAAGTGGCACACACTGGGATCCAAAGGACCCTTGAACGGAAGTTACGAGCTGAAGAGCCGAAGTAGTTCTAAGCCATCCAAGCTAAAGGGACATGTGTCGTCGGATCTTGCACTTCAGGTGAAATCACTCTTGGAGAAAAGGTGGTGTGAGCATCTGAGACTCCCAAACGCCAAAGTCCTGAAGTAAATCAGGGCCATCGAGATCCCTGAGGACACGCAGCATCAGATCGTGAATGTCGAAGGTTGCCACTCTGGAGGATTCACATGGTGGTTGTCTTGACTCCTGTTGTCTTGGTGTCTGGTCATAACTCGCTGTCATATGCAAGTATAGGGGGATGAAAGAACCTGAAGAACTTGGGAGAGGATATCTTCCATCTTTGAGCTCGTTTTGGAGCATGGAGATCATGTCTGGAAAACTCTAGAAGAGAAGAATGGAATAAAGACCCTGAATGAGGGTATTGATTCTCTTAAGAAGAGCGAAAATTTGATTCCCTGCCGTGGGTGTGTTACAAATTAGTATCAGAGCATGGTTACAAGACTTGGCTTACTCGAGCTCATGCACAAGTCATATGAAAATATTTCTGGAGGAATTTAAGGGGTGACACCCTATCTTACCGCATTCCTATGAGGCGTAGAAAACCTCTACTGAAGAGAGGAATGAGATTCTTTATTGTTGATAAAGATTTTGGAAATTGGCACTGTATGTTGCTGATGTCCCCAAATAAAAAAGTTGACTTCACTGTGCAATTGTACGTGCTATTGTGCAATCATAAAATTCGGTTACCAAGGATAAGATGAGCCTGTGGAGAATGTTACTACCAAACATAAATCATATGCATATGTTCCTTGAGTAGAAGGATGTAGATTTAAAATACAGTTGGGATTTTACTGAACGATATTGAATCATTCTAGTCTGTGACAAAGGAATCCTAGCATTCCTTGGGAAATGATAGCCGATCTTACAAGAATGAGATTATGCTAAAGAACACTCATATTTAAACTAAAATAGCAATGTGAATGGATGGAGAGGATCCGTAGCAGTAATGATTATTGCTTTAATGAAGGGTTAAACCTAGTATAGGTGTATAACTCCTCATGAACAGAGGAATGAGTCTGGTGACCATTCCCTAAAAAGGGGGAGCATGTGCAGCTCTCGGGTTTCAAAGTGGATAGAGAAACAAATTTTGTTTATGGGTACAGGAATTGATGGACATGGTTTTTCTAATCAAGTTGATAAACAGAGCCGTAGAAATATAGAGTGATTGAGTGAGAAATCACCACAACCTCCCTTGCTTGGTGGATAAGAAACTAATCTGCCAGAGTTCTCGTGGGAGGAGGAGAGTGGCCTCCATACCTGGTTGTGCTGAACAGAAGGAGGAATTCTAGGTGTAATGGTCAAGACCGATCTTGACCTAAAGGTACTCTGGATTTCTGAACTAGGATACTTAGTAAGTAACATAATTCGAAATTGCATTTGGGATTTAAGGGAATAGTCCAAATGGTCATTAGTAATAGACATTAAATTGTTAAAATTAAGATAAAATGGTTGAATAAATGTTGGTCCTGTATGTGGTAAAGGAAGTGTTGGGGAACTTCTAGAAGCCTAATGGGTTAGAATGACATCCAATGGTGGATGGTAGCCATATAGATATAGTTAGAAGCTAGTTTGGATGATTCTAATTTCTGTTACCTTGGACATGGTTATAATTGCCTAGATTGTATTTATAAGTTGGGTAAAATTCCAGGGAGGTGGAGACAAGAGTTTTTTCCTGCTAGCTGTTATCGTATGAAAAGGGAACCTAGTCATGACTATGTCTGATTCAACTTCCATGTGGATGTTGTGTGAATAACTACAAGCTCTCAACTAAGAGGGAAACTCAATGTTGAGTATCCCTATGAGGCTTGTCATAAGAATGGAAGAAATATCCTTGGAGGAGGATCTGGAAGTCTAAGATGCCCATGTGCATGCATGACATGGAAAGCGTGCAAGCAATGAGCTTGCATGATGAATGTTTGGTTAGGTTTGTGTGTGTTTATGGTTGAATGCATGGATTTAATGCATTATGAATCTTCTTGATATGAAGCCTGATAATAATACCAATTAGGTATGATTGATATTAAACATGAAAGTGATGCACATGTATGATGTAAGGATATATGTATACTAAAATCACAATATGGCTGCCTTGATGAGTGATATGTAAGGCAATAATTGCACTTGCCAAGATTAAGTGAATACCGTGGAGGCATGATTGACTCCATTTTTGAAGAGTCATGAAAGTTCTGTTTTAATTGATAGCTTAAGGGGATTGCACTCCATTCCCTCAGGAAAGACGAGTATAAATAAATGAAAGAGTAAATGAGAAAGGATGGTCTGTTGTCAGAATAAGAGGCAATTGATTATGCCTTGAGGATCACATAAGAATGAGTTTGAACAGTCACGAGTTGACTAATTTTAGAATAGAGATATATGTAGGCTGTGAAATATACCCATGGCAGCTACACACAGACTTTTGATTATGCATATGGTTAAGTACATCATGGATGTAAGTTAACAAAACCAAAATATGTATGGATACATAATTTGGGTGCATGACAAATATGCATGTTTATATTCCTTAGGGAATATTTGGTAAATAGCTAAAGCTATCTCAAGGCTGAGGCCATCACAGATAGTGATGGACATGCAGTAAGGAAGCTTCATGTTGAGGGAGTTTCATGTGGAAGAACTGTGTGAAAAATCTATTAGAAGGTCAAAGTCACAACCTTAATAACTGTTGAGAACTATGTAGTGAGCGACAAGCTTATATATATATATATATATAAGAATCCTGGATTACATTTTTGAAAGAATCATGTAGTGAATGGAAGACTAATGAATGAATACATGAGTACATTTGATTGAATAGTCTTGGTTGAATCCATGTTAAGAAAAGGAATATGTATGCCTCAAATATCCAAGTAGAGTATGATTCAGGAAGAAAACCCTGATCGAATTAGGTTAATCGAGAGCCTGACAGAGGAGATGAATGTGAGTCGTTCATTGGAAGGAAACCGATCTCATTCATCAAATTGACTTCAATATCCACTGGATTTAATGGATCAAATGCCAATCATTAGATAAGATCGATGACCCATATTCATTGTGGAGATCGAATGGGCACACAGATTAATGATGGAGCATGTGCCCATAATTTAATTTCAATATAGCTTTGTTTTGAGTTTGGGATATGATCATAGATCGGAGGACTTGTATTCATTGCGGGGCACAAAGGCAGAATTAACGGGTGCACTAGTTCACAGCCTGCAATCAACCTACACCATTGATCTCGTCGAGGTGGATGATCAACAACCACGATTAGAAGAGTTGAGCGAGAAATTTTCAGATTTTGGAGATTGAACTCTTTGATAAAAAGTGATCACGTTGGGGATTCTGCAATCAGTGTGAACCATTGATCTATGAATGATTGGTGGGTGGACCTACAAGGAACCCACACGTTAATTCCACATAAACTCATATTGTGATTGGGTTCGATGGTTAGATTTGGCAAATCAAGTTCTCAATCTAAATTCTTAGCCAAACATTTATGTGTTGGCATTATTATTATCTAGAAATCATGTGGTTAAAATTGATCGAGGGTTATGATCAATGGCCCACAATCATTGTGGAGATTGCATATGCACATGGGTTAACATCGAGACTTGTACCCGTAATTTAAATTCAATATAGCATTGTTTTGAGTTTGGTATTCGATCATAGATTGGACAACCCATATTCATTGTAGAGGTCGGAAGGAGAATTAAATCGTGAGCTAGTTGAGGTTCTGCAATCCCTTGCAGCCATTGGATCTGTGGAAAACGGATCTACATCGTCGATTTGCAAAGAAGGGGTTTAACCAGGATCATAGCACCTGGACATGGGAGCCGAAGGGATAGCACTTGAAAATAATAAAGTTGAGGTCACATCTCTCGGTCGCATGGAGAGAAAATGGAGTTCCTCCGGGCCAGTCAAGGAAGATAGAGTTTAACAGTATGCCTTAGAGGAGTGGTTCTATGGTAATAAAGGTGCTCATAGCTAGCACATTGCATGGAATTTCTTTGAGGAAGTGCATGTTTTCATGAAGGGAAGACAATGAACCATCCATTGAGGAAGGAGGACCTTCCAAAATTTTTGAGTACATTATATGGATGTCAAAGGAATGCTTAAAGGAATTTATGTGAAACCTAGAGTTTCATGAATGACGATATTAGGGTTGTGATCGATTCAGAGCAGAAAATATGGTTCTGCTAAAATAATAAATATGGACAAAGAGTCCATATGGTAATAAGTTGGTTGAATTCACACACACCTTGGCAAGAGTGCCTAACTTGAAATGTGATAACCTAAAATCGATGCAAGGGTGCATTGGGTATGAATGTGGCCACGAATGTTGGCACATTCATTAAAGTCAATTGGTATCTAAATTTCAGTTTGAAAAGTTGATATACTGAACCGATGCATGTGTAGGGAATGAAATTTCCTTTTTCTTGTATCATCGAATAGATAAAAGTGATTTCACTATTAGCATGCACAATTTAAGAATTGTTTGTGATGACGTTATAAAGGTGCAATGAAAATATATGTGAACAGGAAACTAACAATTTGTTTGGCTGATTGAAGTTGAAAGTGCAGGAAGAAAATGGGTCTTGGATATGGCAGCATTGTAAGCCCATAAGGAAGACCAATTGCCTGTAGAGCCAAACTGTTATGGGAAGGAATGTCCCATAATTATGAATCTGGTTCCTGTGCGAAACAAATATGAAAACAAAATGTGGAATTTGGAAATCTGTGGGTGACAAATTTACAAGAAAATTTTTGAATTTAAAATTTATGATGATGCCTCATGAATTTTTGTATGCCTGTGATATGAGTGAGAAGGAAAGATCTGTCTAGAAAGGACAGATGAAGCCTGCCAAGCTGTAAAAGTGTGAAAAATGGTTGTTGTTGATCCATGAGAACCCCGTGGTAAGCCATGATCACCTAGAATATGTTGTGTTGAGGTAACACAAGACAGAGGGATGCCTCGACAAAGAAATTCTGAGGGACGCCTTGACTGCAAGGCTTGATAAAGTCTATGGAATTATTCCTGTGTGAGAAAACCTTGGCAAGGAAAGATGGATCACCCGAGGAACTGTATAGCAGAGAAGGGGATGCCTGAGTCTGGGCCTGGAGTATGAGTGACTGCAAGGAAGAGGATACCTTGATAGTTCTTGTAAAATATTGATTGGGATCATGCACACAATGGATAGTTCTTCTTGTGTGAGAAAACCTTGGCAAGGAAATATGGATCGCCCGAAGAACTGTATAACAAAGAAGGGGATACCTGAGCCTAGGCCTAGAGGGTGAGTGACCGCAAAGAAGAGGAGACTCTGATAGCTCTTACAAACTATTGGGATCATGCACACAATGGGTATGTCAAGGAAAAACAATGAGCCTGGATAAAAAGAAAACAATGTGGATACAAATCCACAAACTGCACAGATAATTATTGTGCTAGATTATGAATTTTTCCTAGAAATTTTTCCTAGATAATGTCCTTTTTTCGCATGATACTATGACTAATGTGCTTGTCATCCAAGAATTATTGAAAGCAGGTGAAGAAGATTAAGGTTCTAAAAAAGGACATGACCGAGAAATAAGGTCAAGACTTTTGAAGTGGCTGAATGATAAAGGCATGTAAGGTGTTACTGAGAAAGAATACCAAGGACGATGTTCCTTTTAAGGGGGAGGGGATTGTAACACCCCTGTTTCCCCCAACTTGTAATTAATCATTAATTAGTATTACCATGTTGTGGCATGGGAATATTGTAAATGTATTATTTCTTAATTTCCAATAACTGACTGTGGGGGTGAAGCCTTGAAAGTACTAGCCATGATATCACTAGAGGAACGAATGTGCAAACGATAAGAGAACAGTTAATAAGAAAAGGACTGGTGGTTGAACCCTCAACCATTCCCATAAATGGAAGCATGGTCTAGATGCAGAAGGTCAGTTCAAAGTACCAGAGAGTCCGACAGACCCAGAAGAACTTAGGTTTCCTTCTGACAAAAGGAACAAGATAGGAGGGATGTGCATGCAAGGCACGCTAGATAAAATAAAGAGAAGAATGGAGAATGGGAGGAACATCACCAGCAAAGAACAAGTCGAAGGCCATGAGATTGATGCAGAGAAAGCATCTGATAAACCTCGTCGAGGTCATGACATAGAGAGAGATATATGAGAGTATGTAGAGAACGAGACCTGAGTAGAAGGTCGTGAGCTTGATGCCGAGGAAGCATCTAATAAGCCTCGCAGAAGATGCGAAAGAGAAAGGATTGATAAGAATTGCAATAAATTCCCTAGTGATATCATGGCTTGGCACGGGGTGGAAAGAACGCTACGAATGAATGACTCTGAGCCTATGGTTGGGTGGAAGGACAAACACCCACAGTCAATTAGTTGGTCACCACATGTAATAGATAAGTAATCTCATATCCTGTGTATTTAAGTAGTAAACATGAATTAAAGTTGGATATCCTATGAATGTTGCAGGGATGGACATGTTTTCTTAATGGTTATACTATATCCCTTCAATTCTGCCTAATTGTGTATTTAAGAAAATAAGGAATTCTATAGACTGTACATGTAAATACCTGAGCCCTGTGGTGGCTCAAGTTAAAATAAATGAACTATGAATTTGTTGACTTTGGGCATAACCTCACATGTGGATGCCTAGAATCCCATTCATTCTGAAGGAAGGGGTCGGTCAAATCTCAGGAGAGGTAGTGCATGTGTGCGCAAAACCACTGCAAGGCATGCAGGGAGAGATAACCCCTTTAGTTCTAGAGTTGATAGATGAGTGCAAGAGGTGCGTGAAGGATTTATGTAAGTGTTAGGTTCAAGATAATTAGCGCAGATTACCTAGGTACTTAAGGAGATGGAAAATATCAGGCAGGATAGTGAGATTTAAGTCTTGAAAGGAGAGATCCTTTCGTTTGGAAGACGAATGGATGAGACTAGTTTGGGAGAAGCCAAAGTTCTTTATGATTGTCAGATCTGGAGAAAGAATGTGGGTCTTAACCCTTAGAACCTTCAGAATTTGTGTGTCTGGTGAGTTGAGCATATTCGTTGCATAATAGGTGAAATCCCTAAGGTCCTGAATTTAAACAGGGTCGTAGATCTGAGGATGCCCGAGAACTATCCCGATCATCGGATCTACAATATAGTCAGTCCATCATTGACCACTTTGGGAGGACATAGGTTTGGTAGCACCAAAACCCTCGAAGTCCCAAATTTTCAAAGTTGATGTGGACCGTGGATCTAAGGATCCTTTAGGATCTCTCATGACCATTTGAGCATGGGGACGCGAGTATCAACATCGAGATCCTGCGGGGGCCCATGCATCGAGTGACATGGTTTCTAGGTGTCCCTCTCAGAGTGGCTCACACTGGGATCCAAAGGACCCTTGAATGGAAGTTATGAGCTGAAGAGCCAAATTATATATGAGCTGTCCAAGCCAAAGAGACAGGTGTTGTCAGATCCTGCACTTCGAGTGAAATCACTCCAGGAGAAAAGGTGGTGTGAGTGTCCAGGACTCTCGAATGTTGAAGTCCCAAAGTAAATTACGGCCATCGAAATCTCTGAGGACACACAACATCAAATCGTGAACGTTGGAGGTTGTCTTGGCATCTAGTCATAACCCATGGTCATATGCAAGTATAGGGGGATGAAAGAACCCAAAGAACTTGGGAGAGGATATATACCAGCTCTGAGCTCATTTCAGAGCATGGAGATCCTGGTTGGAAAGATATGTAAGAGAATAATGGAATAGAGACCTCGAATGAGGATATTGATTCTCCTAAGAAGAGGGAAAATTTGAGTCCACACCGTGGGTGTGTTACAACAATGATGAATTTTTCCAAGTAATCTCTGAACACTCTATTCATTAGACACATATAAGTAGTTGGTGCATTTTTCAGGCCAAATGGAATCACCACAAACTCATAATGGCCATACCTTGTCCAAAACTATATCTTGTTGGTGTCTTCTTCTTTGATTCTCACTTCATGGTAACCTGACCTCAGGTCAATCTTGGAAAATATCCTTTCTCCTTTCAGTTGATCTAAAATACCACCAATCTATGGTAGATGGTACATGTTCTTTATTGTAACCTTATTAAGTTGTCTAAACTCAATGTAGAGCCTTAATGTTCAATCTTTTTTCTTCACAAAGAGCACTGGGGCACCCCAAGGTCAGACACTTGGGTATATATACCCCTTCTTAAAAAATTATTCTAGCTGATTCTTAAAATATTTCATCTATTATGTGCTAATTATGTAAGGAGTTTTGGACACCAAGGTAGCTCGAGGGATTAATTAAATAGATTAGTCAATATCTCTCTTTGGTGGTGATCCCAACAATTCCCAAAATACATCTTCATATTCCTTCAAAACTAGATAAACTTTGAGACTTGGTTCCTTGTCCTTTGTTGGATCTTCCATATGAGCATCATATATCTAACATCCTTTCCTAAAAGTTGTTTTCAATTGAAATGTTGAAATCTCTCTTATAGATATAGTTCTTGGAATACCTTGCATTGTTCTTAAATTCCCTTCCTCATCAAGGTACATGGAATCCTTGTTGTAGAAATATAAGATAGCACAATGCTTTCCCAACCAATCCATACCAATTAAGCAATCATATGGTCCAAGTGGTATGATGTTCAAATTATCTTAGTGCTAACTCCATTCATTCTTAGAGGGAAATCCTTGACAAGTTCATTGATTTTCCTCTTGGTTCTAGTGGCTAGATGAACCAACTAATACTTTCCATGCTTGCATCTCTTCAATTTAAAATTTCCAAATATTTTTTGATTTATATAGATATGACTAGCTCCAAAATCAATCACAATAGATAAAATTCGATTATCAATATTATTTTCTTCCTCAATCATGTGGGATTGGTAGTCTTCTTTTCTTTTCTCCAAGGCTGCATAAATCCTTGGAATTATCATGCCAACGTTGTACAATGTATAAGCTTCCTCAATGTTATGCATAGTCCTCATTCTATATCCTTTGTGAGAACAATATTTATACAAGTGGTCTCCTTCACATCCCCGACACTTTATGGGTTGTTTTCTTGGCCTTTTCCCCAAGGAATTTATCATTTAATGTTCACCTTATGTTGGTTTCCCTTTTTAATATGCTTGAGATATATTCTCGACGAAAGGAGGATTGAATACTTTCTTTCTCTGACCCATATTGCCTCTATTTTTATCAACCCAAGCCTTTGGGAAAGATGGCCTTCGTTTGTTCTGTTCATACAAATACTTATCCTTCCTCATGGATTCTTCCAAAGTTTTAGGCTTATCAAATTGGATGAAATGTTGAATTTTCACCTTCTTATCCCTGACGAATTCCATGCACCTCAAAATCTCTAGGAATTTCTTCTTGTACTCCTCTATAGTCATATTTCCTAGCTTGATCTCAAAGAGTTCTTTAATCTTCTTGTCATAGGAATTTTTTAACAAGTATTTCTATTGGAAATATCTTTTGAACTACCTTCAGGAAATTATCTTCTCATCCATATGCTTGACTTGCTTTAGTTAGTCCCACCACATGGAAGACTTCCCCTGAAGATTATATATGGAAACCCTTTCCTCCAAGTTTGATGAGTAATCATGCAACTTGAAATATTTTATCATGCCCAACAACTAGGATTAAGAATCTTCTTCCTTCCTATGCTCTCCATAAAATGATGGTGGCTTGAGCTTGCTGAGCTCTCCTTGAAAAATATCTGACTCAGGCCTCCTCCTCTGATTTCTAATAGGGGATACACTTTGGATGCTCTCTGACCTTGAACGTGCATGTGCTCTTATCGTCAAGTGTTTTGTTGAATGATGATGTCTACTAACACTCCTTGATTTCCTACATCCCCCATAGTCATCTCTCATATCTTTATACCTGGATGCTTCTACTTGCCTTTCACTAGTTGGTTGTTTTGTGCCATAATATTTGTTGAATTGTCTCTGCAACATTATTAGACTTTGTAGCAGTTGATTGTTAATTTGATTCTACTCCTTGTGAGCTCTTATTATCCTTTCAATGTCTAGTCTATAATTTTTCACTTTTTTTCCATAAGCTTCTCATAGATACACCCTTCTTCTACATCCATTGGACTCAGTTTTTGCATTTCCCATACTGATATGAAAACCTTCAATCTCATCTTCATGAATGTAAGATACTTGGTATTTTTCCATGTTTCTAGTCCTCATATAGGTACCAAATATGTTTTTCTTGTACATTTAATTCTACCAAAATGTGCATGAAACAATTATTGAACTAGAATTAAGCATATTATAAAATTGTCATTAATTAAGCTACATGACCTTCTTTACCTCATTTTTTCTAAGAACAATGAGGCAAATAAAAATTCTAATCATTTTTTGATGCAAGTATAGGTAGGTTCAAGTTACTTAGTCCAACAAAACCCTATAGACACTGGCCCTTTCAGCAACACCTGTATGTAGGTGAAGTCTCACTCGAGGT
This sequence comes from Picea mariana, assembly GCA_032191745.1. Taxonomy (NCBI): domain Eukaryota; kingdom Viridiplantae; phylum Streptophyta; class Pinopsida; order Pinales; family Pinaceae; genus Picea; species Picea mariana. The sequence continues at coordinate 229,642 of JASDQU010305934.1, read as the reverse complement.
ATATTTATAGGAATTGTAGGAACCAAGATTCTGCAGTAGTGAAAGAAACATTGGAAACCTAATCTATCATATCTATAGGATCCTCTCACGCACTAGACCCTTGTTACCCTGAGCTCGTTACTTAGTTATAAATGGACAGATACCCACAGTTATGCTATTTAGTGGTTAAACATGCAGTCATGGCTACTGCACACTACTATATCATCATCATCATTAAATATAAACATACAAGAAGCTTTAAACATAGACATACATTCACATTATTGACATGAATAAACATCCAAAAGCACAATTCTACATAGGGTTACCGTGGTTCACCCCACTCTGGGATACGTCTAAAAAAGATCGACTTCTTTATGATAGATCAAAAGCATCATAGTTGATGAAAATTCATTCAGGCACCATATCTACCGATGCATCTGCACCTTAATTATGTGTTGGTTGTGATGGAATCTCGTGAGTGGCACATGTGTATAAGTAGTCCATGCGATGTTCCATGGAATTTGAGTTTGGTCTGAACGCTACCAAATAAAACAAGAGCGTGACATGGCCTTCATTTTAAAAGAATTTTGTTGTACGTTGGCCCTTCGAGGAGTCTCTTTTGATGTTGCAACATGCTGTTGTTCTTTGACCCTTCAAGGAATCTCTTTTGGTGTGAATCGAAGAGTACTTTGGACTTGTAACATCCATAAATTTTGACTAGGTACATTGAGCCATTAGCATTAAGTTACTTCTGTTAATGACACGATCTTTTACAATATGTTTGGATTAACTATTTTGGGCCTTTATTGAGCTCCAATCATATTACTATCTTATTGATTTAATCTCATACTGATTTAGTCAATGCTTAGTAATTTATATGATACGATTATATAGGGATGGAATTTGACAAGCTTTAATCTTTAATATGGCTAAAACGTTTTCCTATTTATCAGATTTCTTTTTAAAATGGTCGAATCCTAGTAGTCAAAGTTGTCAAATTTGATGGACTATTTAGTTTTGAAATTTCTACCCTAAGACCATATAAATATAAGGCATGTGATTCTCACCATTAAATTGATTACAGATTATGGTGATTTATCATTAAGGAATTATACTGTTAGTATGTTATAATATTATTAATGAAAATCTATCTAAATTTTGGATTTATGAATAGGTGTGAAGGATCAAATTTTTCTAGACAAAAAACCTTTTTTATAGTTTCTTGATATTTTTTGGATATACACTGTGTAATTTTTTTTGAAATGGATATACATTGTGTAAAAAGTTTCAAAATGTCCAATGTTTGGAGTGGACACTCCACCCATCATCAAGGACAATTTAAGTTGTGATGTTTGAAAAAAGTGGAGAAGTGAAGCTTTTAAAGGGAAATAATTTGATTTTAGAGGAGAAGAAAAAAACAAATACCTTGTGGAGAAAGGTAAAAAATCGAAATAGTCATTATAAATCAATGATAAAATAAGTCAAGAATAAGATTAAGTAAATAAATAAATAGTCAAATCTTTTATAAAATAATAAATAAACAGGGGAGGAAACTTAAAATTGACAAATTAAGTAAAAGAGAATAATGAAAGAGGGTTTATCGAGATAAGATTTGTTAAGAAAGAAAGTGGGTGGAGGGGAAAATTGGAAAGGAGATAATTAAAAATGGAAGAATTAAAGTTAAAACAAATTAGGTTTGATGGGATTCCAATATTGGTTGAGTTTGTACCCATCATATCGATTAAAATTCTTGGGATGTTTTTTAATTTCAAGTGCTTAGTGAATAACGCATGATGAGTAATAGGATGTTGAGGCGAGGATTTTAGTTTGGTCAAAGAAAATTAGGTGTTTGGAGTTGAAGCAATGTTTAGCTATAGTTGACTAAGATATATGATTGTGGGTTGTGTGAGCTACATGCTCTTTCAGTCAAGCTTTGAAGGTTCTTTCGGTTTGGCCAATGTAAGATTTTTCACATGAGCAAGGAGTCTGGTAAACTCCTGGGCCAAGAATGGGGAAAATTTATCCTTCACAATTTTGAATTGAAGGAAACGTTTTCATAGGGAGGGATTTGATTATTCAACAACATTTTATATGGTTGGAGTTAATATGGTTTTACTGCTTATTTTTGTATGTGAGAAAGGGAACGAAAGACATAGTTATTCATTATCGTTATTATTTACTTTACTTTTTTGTTAAAATCTCTTCCACTTTTGAATATAGAAAGTTCCTCGAGATGTAATGAGGGTGAAGATTTGTAGACAGTATGTGGCTTCTAAATTAATGTTTCTTTCGTGCATTTGAAGCACACAAGCTGGTTTGCACTACGATACACTTGGCAGGTCATGATTAGATGAATCCCTCCTCTATATGGAATTTGTGTAGAGTTTGGAGCATTATAGTTTCATGGTTATTGTCATGAGTTATATTAATTGTGTAGTGTATGAATTTAAACTTTGTACTAGTCATACAACGATCCATGGACATTTCAAGATAGAACAAAGTTACCAACTTAATGAGAACTGTGACCTTCAAATGGGAACTCTAACCCTTAAAACCCATATTTTTGCATAAAAAATATGAAAATAAACCCCCAAATCAAAAAGTGGTGTTACCGGTAGCACCACTTTTTGTAACCGGGTCAAAATTACAATTTTTTTCAAGCACGGGCTTAAAGGATCAAATGGTTGCTCAAAAAAACTTTAAAATCAACCCCCAAATAAAAAAGTGGCGCTACTAGTAGCACCACTTTTTCTAACCGGGTCAAAATTACAACTTTTTTCAAGCATGACTTTAAAACATAAAACAATTGTGTAGAAAAACCTTAAAATCAACACCAAAATAAAAATGTGATGCTACCTAAAGAAAAATGTTTTTTCTAAAAGTGAAAATTGTAGCTAATTATGACCTAATTGAAACTGTGACCTTGACAACAAATCCCTACGCAAATAAAAAACCCAAAATTGGATCCTAAATGATCACATGAAAATTTATTTAATTTACATTAAAAATAAATAACGAGAAAGGAGAAAATCTTCAAATTTTTTTTTAATGAAGACAAAAACACATTTAAAAAAATATATTCACAACCCAAATTAAAACTAATAAAAAAAATTAAAAAAATTGTGAAAAACAATAAAAAACTAAAAAAGAATTTTAAAAATTAAAATTTCCCAAGAAAACAATAATTTAAAAAAATATATATTTGTAAAAAAAAGAATAAATGGCCCAAAAAAAAACTTTAAAAAGGTGAAAAAAACAAAAAAACAATTAAAAACATATATAAAAAAATGCGAAATTAAAAATGTTCATAAAAATAAAATACAAAATCAAAATCATTATATTATATAGTTATATATATGTAACTATATATATATA
>JASDQU010305934.1:139414-186323 GCA_032191745.1 Picea mariana | reverse complement strand
AGGAATGGGAAATGGTTGTAACAATATTAATGGATGTCTATGTTCAATCTTCACATTTTGACATTCCATGCACCTATCTATGTAATCAACCAAATATTTCTTTGTTATAGGCCAAAAATACCAACCTCTTATTGTTGCAATTGTCTTCTAGAACCCTAGATGATCAATATATGGTACATTTTTCATCTCTTTCAACACTATATTTCACAATTCTAAGTGTTAGGAACATAAAATATTTCCCTAAATGAGAGGATTCCATCCTCTTCCAACCCATAGTCTTTAAATTTTAGCGATACATTTTCTTGCTGTAATCCTTTTGTAACTTGTGCATAGTGTTGATGTGGTGCTACAACTTCCAAAATTCTAATTTTTAAATCTGAACTATACATGTTAATGGCTACAACATGGATTTCATAAACCCTCCTACTGAGTGCATCACCACTTTATTCTCTTTTCCCTTGATATGCTTGATGTCAAAATCACATACACTGAGAAATTCCAGGCATCCAGTTTGTTTGATGTTTAATGTTTTTTGGTCAAACAAGTGTTTTTGATTTCTATGATCTATGTTTATCTAAAATTTTCTTCCCATGAGATAATTCATCCACATTTTTAAGGCATGAACTACGAATGCTAACTATAAGTCATAGGTAGCATAATTTATTTCATGCTCCTTAATATTTCTTGAATCATAACATATGACATACCCATTTTGTGTAAGGACTCTTGTAATCCCTTCCTTGCATGCATATTTTCACACAACAAAATATTCATCCAGATTTGCAACCTTTAAATTAGGTGCATTGGTCAATAATTCCTTCAAGTGCTAGAAAATCTCCTCACACTTGGAAATCCACTTAAAATTTGTTCCCTTCTTATATAGTAAGGTGGTCGGATTGGATACCTTCGAGAAACCTTCAATGAATCGCCTATAGTATTCAGCTAATATCATAAAGGACCTATTGATGGGCATATGTGAACACACCGTCAACTGTGAGGGAAAGTCTGATCCAAGGTTTTCTAAGTAACATACGTCGTTTGGGATGACTCACCTTGATAGGTTTTACAGATCTATTGGTCGATAAAGGAATATAATGTAAACTATAAAAATAAAATAAATAACCAATTATATACTATGTACATTTATGTTTGATATATACAAATATACAAATATACACATTGCAAGATTTGCGAAAAACCTTGGAAACTAAGTTTATAAAATAAAACCAAATATCAAGAAAAATGTAAATAGATCTAAGATTAATTACTAATCTACTTTTACCTTTGAAAATAAAAGAAAATAAAAGAGTGAATGTAGATGATAATGTTATGAATTTGATAAGAAAAGTATTTAAGTTTAAAGGTGAATCTACTTTCATAAATCAAATAACAAAAGAAGAAAAATTACCAACCTAAAATTGGCTAGTGTTAAAAGAGAAAATTGTGGTTGTGTTTTCCCGTACTAAACTGCTCCTGCAATCTGCATGTTAAGAGAAATCTACAACAGATATTTGTATAATTCTAATACTATGAAATGCCAAAAGAAAGCAACTTCACTTTGAAGATTCAGATCTCATTTATAATACAAAAAGGACGACTCTTGTGTTGTTAATCTCAGGTGAGGATATAACTGATCATTTACAATAAGAAATAAATTTCTATTGAACAAATAGATCTGTGCAAGCTCAAAATATATGAACAAATTCAATATAGTTCAAGATTCACATCAAGATAATACAATTACCTGAAACTATACAATTTGGAATCATGGACTATTAAGAGATTGAAAGAATTAATGAGTAAATGATAATAATTCATCATGCATTGATAAAATATACTAAATCTAATTTTAATCAATTCATAATCAATTACTTTGAAGAATATAAATGATAACATCAATATATTGTAATACAAACTGAACTCTTTAACTTGCAGGACAAAAGGCTTGGTTAAAGTACGATTCTATATCCTTCAATAAAATATTCATGAGTCCATCTCCCAAAACTTTTCACCCCCCTAGCATCAAAGCTAACTGATTATTTAAACACCACAATGATCTACTTCTCATATCCACATGATAGAGGTAAATCTTCAAAAATAGAGTATTTTTAAAACCAAATCATAACTTGAGTTTATAATAGTAATGTTTACAACAACTTATAAATGTTTGTTATAACAATCATTCAAAAATACATTCTGAATTGTTTGAAATAGATCCTACTTTTAAAACATAAGTACTTCATGGTATTCATTAACCAAGAAGTGCACATGACATCTTCTTTGTTCCTTTTGAGAACTGAAAATAAAATTAAAATCCAATTAAAATCACATTAACTAAATTAAGACAAGCTACATAGTCTTTGATTTTGTAGCTAGTCTAAAATAATGCAACAACTAATGATTAACAAAAAATCAAATAGAAACAAAAACATATATTTATTTACCCAAATTAAACATTGGAAAATGAGGATTCGTGTATCTCTGATCTCATAATAACATTGGCATTTGTTGAATTATTAATAATAATATCTCTATATTTCTTGGATTTCTTGTTTTCCCAAGGAACACTTTGCTATATTTCGAACCTCAACTCCCGATTGTCTCTTTCAAGTTCTCTATTATGCCTCGTAACATGATTAAGTCACATTTTCAAATATGGAACATTTGTGTAATATCTATGGGCCCATGCTAAACATTTGTGACAACACACAGGTTCTAAATTCAAGAGCGATTGTTGGTGATCTAAGTTTGAGTTCTTTTCTTGCACCAACTTAACCTTTAGATCAAACTAAATTCTAGAAAATCCCTCACAGTCTTCGAGGAACAGGGAAAAATTAGAAACAAATTCATATTGGGGATAATTATCCTCTGCAGAGTTTGGGCTTGTACTTTCAACATAATTTTGATCATCTATAATAATTGTTTGAATGAGATCATTCCTTTTCTTTCACTTGTTCCTTATCATTCGTGATAGGATGCGGCCATTTTTGTTTTTTAAACTTGACCTCACAGACCTCCTGTAAATTCCTAGCTTGTTTACCCTGTTCTTTGTACTTCTCATTGACTGCTAGCTTCGTATACTGTGACTGATCAATAACACTTAACAAATAATTCCTCAAATGACTAAGGAAAACTTATAAGGGTTTCTTAGGCACAAACCCATGTATTTTGGGTGCCAACTAGCCATAGGAAAATCCTTTGTTTGGGCATTGAGTGAAACGATAAGGTCACTTTGAATTTGAATCTCAATTCGAGAATCACGAGGTGAATTAGGCGAAGACTTGGGAGAGAAAGGCTCTTCAACACCCTATGTTAAATCGATGATTGGGTCAATTTGCGGGCATAAGAATTCATTTCTTACCAGAAAACGTTTCCAATTGTCTCCCATACTAACCATATGAAATTCGACCAAGATGCGAATTAGGTCATGGTGAAACAAGCTAGTCTAAGGGTTTGGGCTTGGTCGTTGATAAATTTTTGACATTTTTTGTAGGCTTCTAAGTAAGTATAAGGGTAAGTTTAAACTAAACCCCTAAAACACCATTACCAACCGTATGTGAATATAAAACACTAGGATGAAACACCCTTCAAAGGTAATGAATTGCTTAATTATGAACAAAAGATTGCGCCAATTGGTTTTAAATAGCTCTAATGGCATACCCTTTATGTGGTATTGAAAATTCTTGGACGTCTACAGATACTGCCATGGAATATTGGTTACCTTCACATTTTTAATCCACTTGTCACTTTTTTTACGAAGACTCATTTCCTTAGCAATGAATTCCTCTGTAACCTGTATCTGAGCACCCCCAATTTTGGCTTTGGTGCCATCAAAATTCCTAGCAAAAGCTCTGGCCACTTCTAAATTAAAACCATTAAGTGACTAGATAAAATCTAACCAACCGACCTGGGAAAGCCTACCTGTCGCATCGTCATGGGACAACAAGGTTTTCAGGCCATTCGGCTCTATCCTCACTATGAGAGCCATGAACTTAACAAGGGTAAACCAGAAGACAAAAAAATAGTTTTCATCAAGGGAAAAACACTGTAATCGCAACAAATCAAGCCCATAAACAAAAAAGTAGGCCGAATGAACATACCTAATGATAAGAAAAAACTTGAGGGTTTGAGGATTCTCTACCATTATCTCCCACTCCTAGTTTTGATTACGTCCTATAGACCAGTGTTGGCACATACCAATTTTGGAATAAAATCAAGGAATTTTGAAGAAATCAAGGCAACGCTGAAAAATGGGGAACATGCTGGATATAAGGGAAAAGCAATGCCAGAAACAGAGTAAAACTAGTGCCAAGGAAAAGTGGTTACAAAGTGGGAAGACTACTGCGGAGAATTTGGAAAGTGGAAAAGAGCCAACTTGGAGAACGATTGGATCGCGGATCAACCGAGATTGAGCAGTTGGAAAGTCGACAAACCTAATCTGGTTAGGGTTAGGGTTTTTGTAAGGGATTTGTCCCATTTTTTTTTATAAGTAGAATGTATTAGGACTATGAAAAGGTTGTCCTTTAGCTGGTTAGGAGGTTTTTTTTGAGAGATTGGTTAGAAGGTGTCATTTTTTTTAGGACTATTGCGATTTGTGGAGATCGATTGTAATGGAGGAAGAAATGTATAGTGCGTGGCACTAGATTTTGCATGAAGAATAATAAAGAGATGAAGTGACTCATCTTTGTGGATGTAGCCACAGGAGGGGTTGAACCACGATATATCTGGGTTATGTGTGAATGTTTTAGTACTCATGATTATATTTTCTTAATGAGTTTATGTTGAATAGGTTTAATGATAAAAGAATGAATACTGCACACTAAGGATAAACTAATGAACTTTGTAGAACAACACTAATGGATGAATGTTATAGTTAGTATTCATATCTAAATACTATGTTACAGTAAAAGAATAGATTCCATTAGGTATATGATGGTATAATAGTTCATGAAATTTTGTTGTAGTAGTGTGTCATTGATCAGAACTAAGATCCTGCTAGGGTAGCATCATGAAGAGATATTTGAGGGATAATGGTTTAATATGTATAATGACATTGAGAGTGAAATACATACCATCTCATGGTTTCATGCCCCTGAGTCCTGCAACCACCCATTGAATCCATCTCAGGTGAGACTGCACAACACACCTTGTGTGCTGTGTTTCCTTTTGGTATCCAGAAGGGCCGATGGACGAAGGGAAGTTTGTAATCCTATAGTTAGACCCTAAGTTTAGACCTTAATAACCAAAAACCAAAGGAAATATAGGTTTGAAACTAACAAACCCATGAAACCCTCACGGCTTGCCACAAACTACTGACTCGATTTTGAGGACATTAACACTATGCAGAGTAATGATTCATGTGATAGATGAAAGGTGAGGATAGAATAGGTAATCATCATTGAAAATTAAGTAATGATATGAAAATGGTAAGTGTTTAAGGTTATGTTTAGACCACTTGGATATGGGAGGGTGATAGAACCATGTTTCATTAATTAATCAAGAATTTTAAACAAGGTTGTAGTTTAGGCTCGACCCTCCAACTTAGCTTAAAATTTATTTAAATCAAACTTACACATTTCAAATCGAGTTTAGTTTTTAGGAAATGAATCATACTTAGGTTGTTGACCATAATTCATAGATATTCCATTAAAAACATAGTTCAAGGACCTTCTACTCAGACCTTAGATTATTTAAGGCTAATAAAAAATAATTTTTAATCCATGAAAAGGGATATTGTCACAAGATTTTGATCAACGATTTGCATGAAAATAATATTGAATTTCATGCTTTGCAGTCATGAAATTGAATAGGGAAAATGATCAATAAGTGACACAAATATATTCACATGAAAAAATGACCAAAAAAAACAAGACTATTTAGCACTAAAAATCACACCTTTGTACAAAATAAAATCAGTCAATATGACGCAGATAGACATACTAGGAAGTGAGTATAAGAAGTGATTTTGTATTTCAAATGATAATGAAAAACAAGATGCTAGTTGGGAAACCAACAAATGGTGACTTACTGGTCGAAGCAGTTATCTATGTCTTGGTGAAGACATCACATCATGAAGACTAAAAGCATCTACTTGTCAGAGATCCAAGTTTCCTTCGAGAGTTTGTCATTTGGTATTTATAGAAATGATATTATCCCTAGTGGTGTGTGATAAACTGGTGTAGCCATGATTCAAAAACTAAGGTACATAATTCTTTTAAGGATTGAGATATTAAACATGGTTTCTCCCTTGAGTCATGATAATTTATGAGTAGGACCTCAATACCACAGGCATGGCCATTGCTGCCAGCATGCATTCATAGCCTCGACAAGGTTTCCTTTTAACCCAATAGGATGCTTCTATCCCATCTAGTAGTTAAGAACACATGGTAGATCGATCACAGAGTTATTGATTTTGATTCTTTTGGTAATTTAGGAACTAGTTGAAGGTCACAACTATGGCTTGCTGACTAGTTAACAACAGTGTCATCCATAGAGATCCAAGAAAATGAAAAAATTGGCTTGTGATGAGACCTCTTGTCCTTCAATTTAGAAATATGGAGGCCACTACCCTGGCTTGGTAACCATAAATGCTAGTGTCACTTCTCTAGATTTTCCATGGTCAAAATGGATCGTCTTATGATGAGACCTTTCAACCCTTAGCTAGAAACTTGTACAATTTTATTTTGAAAGAACAAGTGATCCAATCATGGTATTTTAAATTAATCTCTGAACAAGAGATTGTCTAAAAGATGGGGAAGCAGATCCAAAAAGTTCCTTAAGAATGAGGGATGGAATAAGAAGTCTTAATATCTACATGATTGTCAAGGGTTAAACCAATTTTGTAAAACAATCCTTTACATGGAAAAGGGAAAGAAAAATGGCAACAACCAGATTTAAAATTTAACCATCAGGGCTAAGGTATATTTTTTAGTTTCTATACCAGATTTGAACTCTCACTGGTGGCTTGGAAATCAAAATACAACACATTATTTTAAAACCAGATTCCTTCATGATGATAAGTTTTGAACATCAACATAAAATATCATAAAGACTGGCAAAACAAAAATTAAATTTCACTCAAAGAAAAGGAAAAAACACACCACAAACTAGATATTTACAAACTAACTTTTTACAAGTAGATCATGAAAAGTAATTTTTGAGGGCCTAACCATTTATTGGAAAAGTACCTGGCTATCCCTCAAGAGTTTGGAGACAAAAAAAACTAGGATCAAGTTTTTCTTTAACAATAAATGGTCCTAGCCATAGATTTTGAAACTTGGTGTGTTCCCCTTTATCCTCATGTGCCTTATCCCACCTAAGAACTAGGTCTCCTACGTTGAAGTTTCTATTGGAGGAGGAACTCTTATCAAACCAACGTTTAACAATTTTATAATTCTTATCTAATTTATGTTTAGCATGTGTTATGGTCTCTTCAATTTTAAGTAAAGCATTAATTTGACTTTCTAGGACGGGGCATTCTTCCTCCTTAACCTTTTGGGATAACTGAAGTGATGGTAAGAAACACTGGGAGGAAGAATAGCTTCTCTTCCATACATAAGGAAGAAAGGGGCATTACCGATGGATGTTTTAGGGGTGACCCTATCAGCCCATAGAGCATTAAATAGGTTGGTGTGCCAATTTTTGTGATTGTTCGACACTGTTCTTTTTAAGATTTTGATTAAATTTTTATTTGTTGATTCAGCCAGGACATTTCCTTGGGGGTAATAGATGGAAGAGTATTTTAACTTGATATTCCTTTTTCTAAAGCATAAAATTCATTTACAATGAGGAAAAATAAGAAGCATTGTCAAAAAATAGACATTCGGGTATCCTAAAACGTGTAATGATATGAGTTTCTAGGAACAAAATCACTTGATTAGTGTTGACCACTCTTAGAGAAATGGCTTCAGACCACATTGAAAAGTAGTATGTTGTCATGAGAATATACTTATGTTGATGAAAATAGGTTGGGTTGATCGGCCCTATGATATCTAGACCCCATTGCTGGAATGGTGCATCGATTGTAACATGCTACAAAGGGAAAGCAAATTTCTTCACTTGTCCTGCAGCTTTTTGACATATTGTGCATTTGCGGGATATGACATAGGAATATTTAAACAGTGTGGTCCAATAGTACCCATCTCTAAGGACTTTGTGAGAGGTTTTTTCGCTACCAAGCTGACTTCCTTCACTACCAGAATGAAATTCAGACAATACCTTTTCAGATTCTTCATGTTCTAGGCAGTGTAACAATACACCATCAAAATATTTTCTGAAAAACACATCATTAATTAATTGAAAAGGTGAATATTTGAACCTTAGTGATATTCTCATTTTGGGGCCAATATTTTGTGGAGTAGTTCCATGTATCAAGTAAAGCTTAATATCATTATACCAGGAATTTGACACAATTTGCGTACAAAAGATTTGTGTTTCATCAGACAATGTCTTGTCTGGAAAGACAGGTTCATTATTAGGTGGATTAATTGAATAAACCAATAATTTACAAAGACCTTGACCTCTAACAATTTGGGTTGGTTTAATCTCGAGATCATATTCTTGAAGAGGGGTCATCTAGTGACCCCTCTTCTCCCCAATCTCTTTTTGAACTAATAAAATTCTTTCTACAGGGTATGGAACAACAACTTTAGTTCTAGATTTGAAAAGATAAGGTCTAAAGTGTTTTAATTCTTTAAAAACAACAAAATCTTGCTGGTCAATTGAAGGATAGTGTAATTCTTCTCCTTTAAAAGCATAATTCATGAATGAGATGGGGATTTCATCATTATAATTATTTTTCTGGGTGAGTACCGCAACATATGATCTATCTAATGCTAAAGTGTAGAGAGTAAAGTCTTTGGAAAAATATGGAATCATCAAGGATGGATCTTATGTTATAGCTTGTCTGATGGAATTAAAGGTTCAGTTTTCCTACAATTCCCACTTAAAAACAATGTCCTTTTTTATCATATTTTGCAAGGGTCTAACCACTTCGGAAAAACTAAGCACAAAACGTCTGATAAAATTTATTTTACCAAGAATATATTGCATAGCATTTTTGGATGATGGAGGAGAAATATTGGCTATGGCTTGCATTCATTTAGGATCTAGCATCATTCCAGTTTTTGATACTATAAAACCAAGTAACTTTCCTCGATCAACATCAAAGATTCATTTCTTGGGGTTTAATGAAATTCCTTACTTATGACAACGTTCCAATACACTCCTTAGGTGAAATAAGTGATATTTCTTATTCTTTGAGAAGATGGTAACACCTTCCAAATAGACAACCACCAACCGATTTATAATCCCACGAAAATCAATGTCCATGGCCCTTTGGAAAGTGGCCCCATCATTAATTAGTCCAAAAGTAATTTTACAATAAGAATAAGTTCCCCAAGTGGTCTAGAATGTAGTTTTAAGATGATCTGATGGAGACATCAGGACCTAGTTGTATCCAAAAAAGCCATCCAATAAGGATAGTCTTTCAACACCAAACACCTGTTGTAAGATTTGTTCCATGGGAGGAACATGGTAATTATATTTATCAGAGGCTCGGTTTAAGTTGCAGAAATCGACAAAAAGTCGTATTTACCCATTCTTTTTCCTTACCGAGACTAAATTGGATACCCATTAGGTATGTCGGACAGGAAAAATGATCTTACCCGTTAATAGCTTATTCAATTGTTTTTTGACCATGGTCTCTATTAGTGCCGCCATTATTCTTTCAATTAGAGTCGGTTTCAGTTGAGTTAGGGCCCATGTGTCAAAACATGTGAATTCAAGTACGTATCAATGAAAGGGTCGAAGTCAACAAGTGGCCAATTGGCCTTTGGAAATGGGAAGGGATGTCAGAGTCGAAACATGCGTAAATGGTGCGGGTATGTTGTTCCCAGAAAGTCGGGTCCTATCAAATGGTTAGTCTCTAAGTGCCCCAGGTTGAGTCAGGAAGTTAATGGAAGTCACTTCAGCAAGTGCTGTAATGATTATCAGTTATCATGAAGGCCGAAGGAATGAAAATCAAGGTGTTTGTATCATGCATTCCCTACAACCCTTATCACCTGTACCTTACACAAAGGGATGTGTTATGGAAAATCTGCAATTTGATTCGAAACATCAAGTCACCATGCATTCAATATTATTTGGCACGTTTATTCCTTCTACCCAATATGTTATAAATCCCAGAGGTTCTTCACCCATTTTGTTTGCAAAATCAAATCCAGGCTCTGTCTGTAAGTTTTCTCGTATGCCCATGTTAATCGAATTCTCCATCTTGGGCATTCTCCCAATATACTGCGCTCAAGACAGATACCGTTCGTGCCATGGGGACCTCTCAAAACATGAATAAGGGTACACGTAGTAGCATGATAGCCATACCAGATCCCCAAAATGATTGGGATTCATTCTCACTCATAACATGCATCCCAAAAGATTAAAAAAATATTTTTCCTTTACCCACGGGAACGACAAAATCACACCACACAGAAATTGGAGTGGAAGGAATTGCGTAGGAAGGAAGGAAAATAGAAGACATGTCTCCCCAACAATAGATTCCATGGATAAGGGACAAGCCAAGGAAGAATAAAGAAACTAGGGAAACCCAAATCCCAAATGAGCCGCGCATAGGATCATTCATTGAAAAATTGCTTATGCACACTGTCGGGTTGGAGCCTGTGGAAGGAACAATCTGAGAGAGTAGGAGAAGAATGCGGAGGATGGATGTCACAGGCACAAATGATAAAGAGACATATCATGAATTGAAGCAGGCGAAGCTAGATATCACCATAATTTATCAGGAAAACCGAGAGTTGAGACAACAACTAGTGACAAAGACCATTGAAGCGTCAACAACACAAAGTCACGAAGGGAACACAACATGGCTCAAAAGAAAACTTAGAGAGGTGTAGGATATGATCATATAGTTGCGTGAAGCACAATGGATGTCAGAAGAAAAGCATGTAGATTATTTTAGAGAATGTGAATTTGTTAAGGGGGAACCCCGCGTGCAGAAGAAGCAAGATTAACTAAGTCCATTTTTTGTATCCTCCAAAAGAGATCAAATATTGACAGTTTTGAAGGAGGAATTTCCCTAAATTTTTTTCCATTTTGATAAATGGTCATGACACTTAGCAACCACTTACCACACACATTTTTCCAACAATGAGCATACGACGCAGATGAGAGTCATTACAGTAAACAATAGGACTGTGGCAGACAATTGTCCCTCAGATACCTGATCGAAGGAAAGTATCAACACCTCACTCTCTCATGGTGAGTCCTGGTCAATAACCAAATCCTTGTGGTGGAACACAAGTAGTCATGATATAGACAGATGTATCTGTTGTCTATTTTTGTAAAACTCATGTGAAGAGTCCTTTAACACAAAACAATCGGTTTCCTAGTTTTTAGAAATTTAGTCAGAAGAAAAGGGTAGCCCAAGTGGCCCCCTCGCTTATATATTTGATATTTTCGATGTAAGCTAGGCTGGTTGGAAAAAATTAGTATAGAGATTAACTACTTTGTGTAATTTGTGTTCGATCGAAACTTAATGAAAAGGTCTTTTAACTTTGATGAAAAGATTCTAATTGTAGCAGTTGGATGTATTATTTTCCTTTCTTTGCGTACGTGCTTCCTGTTATCTTTATTCATATATTTTTCTGTCTAATTCAGAACTAATTTTCAAACCTTTGGATTCATTGCCCAACATCCCTTTTTCGTGCCATTTAGACAAAAAAAAATTATTCTAAAAGTTAACTTTGAATTCATCCACAATGGTGCTCCGAGTTGCTTCCTGTGTTTTCTCCATGCCACACATTATGATTTTCCACTGAACACTATTGCTCACTTAGCCTTATCCTCTCAAGTTCATTCACCGATTCATTTGTTCCCATTGTTTTCTCGAATCGACTCCATAGCCCAAGGTCTTATTTTATTGCACCAATATAACCAGAACTTATTATCTGAAAGTATTAAATCTAGCCACAACTTTAAATACATATGTCACACGGAGACATTGTCTCCCAACATAGCCCTCTCCAAATCCGAAAGGCTAGTTTCAGTTCTCAAAGTTGGTTGAAAAAGTTAACTCCATCATCTATTTATCAGCTGAATAGATTTATGGAGTGCTAACATTTTCATGTCGTTGTTGGGGATGAAATTTAATAGATTTTCCCCGGAAGAACGACTAACATTGTAGTTTGATCTCTGAGGGTAACAGAGGGACAAACATCTTTACCGGCTGAAACCTTTACCCTGGCAACTCCAGTCAAAAAATTCTAGTAGATTCAAGTAGTGCAGTTTAGAAGCCTTGGCTACAAAGACAATTTATACCATAGAAAATTCCAACCCAAACCCTACAGAGCATGTGTACAACGCCCAGAATATTTTGCACAGGACTAGAGAGAAAGCGTTGGACCCATTCTATTATCTAGATAGAATCCTATCCTTACCCAAAGACGACATGCAAAGCATTGACAACCTTGATTTTGATGAATTATTTGAGAAAACCCTGTTCAGGTCTAAGTCGAAAACCAGCTTGGACGAGATAGTTTTCGACCAGAAGGGATTTGAAGTGCTAGTGTATAAAAATATCCCTCAAATACAAAACTCTTCTAGAGCCATGGTCGCTAGATTATCCCCCCTAATTCTACTAGCCCAACTGCATGACTTACCCCATAATTACATTCAAAGGATTAAGCTCTATGATGTTGAAGGGAACATTTCATCCCAGAAGCATCTGGATTGGTTCAACAATTTCATTGACCTGAAAGAGGTAAACTATGCAGACGCGACAATGAGATTGTTCATGATATTTTTGTGGGGGAGGTGAGGAAGTGGTTAAAATTCCTACGACCAACAAGCATTCAGGACTTCACTGCATTCGAAATGACCTTCATTACCAGGTGGGGAGACAAGAAGAACCCCTTGCAGTTGCTAACATAGTACAATAATATGAAGAAGGAACTAGAGGAGACGGTGCAAGAATTCTCAGCCCGTTTCTTGAAGGTTTATAACTTGATTTTTTCAGAAGTCAAGACACCCCCCGGGGTTGCACAATTGTGGTATGATGACTCCTTCGATGACGATTTCTCCCTACTGTTGAGAGAAACAATATCAACAAGTGTATACACTATAATGATTAACACTATCGAAGTCGAAGTAAACATGATGGTGTCGGGGAAGATCAAACAGAGATTCAATAGAGGCAATAAGAAACCCCAAGGAGATGCGCAACCATCATCATCTTGGTTCTAGAACAACAAGTTCGACTTGATGATGAAAACGATGGAGAAGATGATGGAGAGAATGTCCATGGGAAACAAACCTGCTAACCGAGAACATAACGACCCCCAACACATAAATCATAACCTCAGGAGGGGTGAAGTTCCTCAGATCAGACAAAGGGAAAAAAGGGAGTAGAGAGATCAGGGTGACCAACATATGAGGCCTACATTCCAAAACAACTACATGCATGAAGAATTTGATTAGATGTTCGAAGACCAAATGAACTGTTGAGATGACAAGAACCCACACATGTTTTTGACAAAGAGCGAACATGATCGGTACATGAGAAGAAATGACGATTTTATGCTAGAGACGGATGATGCATGGATTGGGGAGATTGATGATGCGCTCTCCTAGGAAAAAAAAGAGTTCAGAAAGGGTTATTAGAATGCCATCATGCAATTTCAGAGGAAATGTAACCTCAACAGCAAGGAAGCATCTACCGATCCTCAATATACAAATCCTATAAGGAAACCTCTAACAGACACCCCTTCCACAAGCTAACTTTTTTTGGACAACGCGACCAAGGATGTGATGGAGAATACAAAGTCGAAGGAGGAGGCCGCAAATAAAACTCCAGAAGCAAGCCAAGAAACGGGTGGAAAAGAGGTGGAGAAAGTTTGTCCCCCTTTTAACTTTGAGCATGAAATGGCTAAATTTAAAATCTCTGTCCCATTCAATGAACTCATCATAAATGGCGAGTATGGGGAGAAGATCATTAAAATGTTGAAAATTGGAGGGACCCCCGATACTTTGAATATCCAAGATGATCACCTTGCTATTCTTTTCAGTCTGCACATTGAGGAGACAAGTGATATTGAGGACGTGACTCTATTCTACCTAAGTCTAAAGATTTATGACATGACCCTACATAACACCATGATGGATTCCGACACGTCACACAACCTCATGCCAAAGGTGATCATGGATGAATTGGGTTTGGATATCACCAGGCCATACAATGACCTTTTCTCTTTCGATTCAAGGAAAGTCAAGTGCTTGGGTCTCATCAAGGACTTAGTTGTGTCATTGTCCCAAATTCCTTCAAAGACCATGGTTATGGATATGGTTGTGGCAGACATACCTCCAAATTTTGGCATGTTGCTATCCAATTCGTGGGCTGCAGAGTTAAAGGGGACCCTACAAATGGACCTGTCATATGCCACCTATTGGCACAGGGGTGGACCCAGGGTTCAACTCTTCAATAGCACACCAACAAAACCCTAACTACCGGCCCTTTTGGCAACAACTGCGAAGCAGATGAAGTCTCACCTGAGGTAGAGGCAGGGGTGGTTGCAAGACTTAGGTGTCTACAACCTTAGTTGGGACACAGGTCTGTGATTCTAACACTTAGAAAACACTTTAGCATAGATCATTCATCAATATTTAACCCTCATGGCACTCCGCATATGGCGTAGAGCACTGCAACATTCACTTAGATCTAGGTTAAGTTATCACTTAGCAATAACAAAATAGGTCTAGCACTAAGCACTTTCATATATGTCAGATCTACATCCATACATCTAAGAAGCACAAAGAAAAGTAGATCTATCTAAGTATATCATATAAAATCACATAGCATAATCATATCAAAGAAAAACACATGGAAAGAGACAAACACATTAGGTCGAGGCACCGAGCACAACACACAGGTTTACCGTGGTTCAACCCCACCCTGGGGCTACGTCCACAAAGTATTCTTCTTCTTTATTAGCTTTGGCCAATTTGATTATAGCAAAGAGCTCAAACTTGTACTCTGCATAGGACAAGAGATCTGCGCGCAGCTTGCTAGATCCTCCTTCCCCGAGTATATATAGCACAAAGCCTTCTTACAATCTGTGCANAGGCCTAAACATGGGTAAACCCATGGGCCAACATTCCATACCAATCACATTATCCCCAAAAACCCAAAAAGGACCCAAGAAAGGGGTCTAGCTTCCACGATCTCCGCTTTGCGTTGCGCTCCATCTTTGACAAGCTATCAAAGTTCCAAAAATGGTCAAATATGACCAAGTGTTTCCTCAAACTTGGTCAAGGGCCAACATGCCCCCAACACTCACCTATGACTCATCCCGAGTCACTTAGATCTGGGTAAAGTCTCCTCAAAGGTCTCAAGCTTGGCTTGAGCTGCTTCGACTTGTCTCTTTGCTACTGCTTCCTGCTCAGTGAAATTATGAACAACCACTTCGCTGACAGGCCCTTCTAGTTGTTGCTCGACTGTAACAACTACTTATTCTTGTAGTGCTCCTTGGCCTTCAATTTATTCAAATAGTATATAGGCCTCCTCCTAGCTTGGCTAGAGTTTCTCGGTGAATTCCATCACTCTGTTCTACATGGTAAGAAAAATTTGTTGGGCAGTTGGTTGTTCCTGGGATCTCTTCATCCTCTCGATAGGTGATAGGAGATTGAGTTGTGTCTGTACTGTATCTACGTGCTTCTTCACTTTCAAGAGTTGGGATTCCAGTTTCTTCAACTCTAGGTCTTCAAATAGTTTCTCACATATCTGTGCGCTTTTGTTACTTAGTTGTTTTCATTTTGCAGTAGGTTTTATAATCCTCTTGACTACACTCTAAGCATCCAATTCTTGTTGGTCGCTCACTTATTGCAGAGTCTATGGTATGGTATGAAGCTCTAGTTCCACGACCCTTTGTTGAATTTGTTGAATAACTTCAGCCAACTTCATCACTTAACGCTCTATGGGCTCTTCAACCTTCTTCTCTAAGCCGATCACAGAGATAAATTCTCTATTGACTACTTCTTCAATTCCGATCTGCTTAGCGAGAAGCTGCTCTTTCTCTTTTTTGGACCTTCACTCGGTCTTCCTCAAATTTTTCTTGGAGAGCATTCTTCTCTTGTTGCACTTCTTGACGTTGCTCAATAATTTATTCTTGTGCATTCTTTAAGGTCTGGGTGGCCTGTGCTTTTTCTTCCTAAGAACATCGAAGGCCTACTTCGACTATATCAACAATCTTGTGGAGATGGAATGATTCATCTCCTTCTTCTGTTGTTCCTTTTGGCATAGGCATAGTAGAGATTGCTCGGCTAGACTCTCTATTATTTCCTTTGAAGCATCATTGACCATTGCAACAATGAAATCAAAGTCAGCCAATGTGAGGGTAGTTCACATCTTAGTTATAGAGGTTCTTGGTTTCTTTGTGGAGGAAGACTTCAAAGGTGAAACGTTCCTTTTCTTGGATGAGTCTACTTTGTCCCTGGGTGGCGGTACTTTGACTTGTTGTTTCTCATATTCTGCACCTTCTTTGTCTGGTGTAATAGAATCCATCCTTGCATATTTTCTATCTATATCCTTAAACTCTTCAGGCTTCTTCGTCTCATTTGTCTTCTTTGTTCTAACGGGCCCAAGTGTATCTTGTGCAGCTTCTGGGCTGTTGATGTCTGAAATTTCTGTGGGGTTTGCTAAAACAAGGAGGTTCGCCGACCACTCCTTGGTGATCTCTTCCAGGTCTTCTTTTGTCAGCTTATAGTAGGAATGGAACTGTTCTTGGTGCTCATGAGCACATGGGGTTAGGTATATAAAATGGTGGTTCATGTTGAACTTTATCAGATGTTGGAACCTCTGTAACGTGTTCAAGGTTATGCGAGGTTCACTCCTTATGGCTGATTTCGGTTGATTATAATATACATGTAAAATGAAATTCAATTTCCATTACTTGCTCATGTCATTCGAGTACCACAAGGTACTGAACTTCGTAGGTAGTGGCTCAAAAGGGTCAAGGTCTGAGAAAGTTGCACCTTCTGGTAGCTCTCATGCAACAAAGGAAATCAATATCAGGAGCCAGCTAAAATGTAATTTGTGGCCCTGATCCTGAGCTTCTCTGCAGTCAATCTCTAGTTGATTCACTAGGTACTTTACCCAATTCATCTATAGTCCCTTTGTGCACTTTCCTGCGAGGTCAACTATGAAGCCTGATACTTTTGTTTGTTGATTCTTATGCACCATCTTCCCTAAAATTAGTTGGCATGTGAGGTGCACTGCACCACTTTCAATAGAAGCTACCTTGTAGCTTCTCGCGCCTTTCTCAACATCGCCATAGGCCTCTTTTATCTTCTGTGGAAGAGCGTGGCTTGCGGTCTTTCCAGGATAGTACTCATGGGGATCAGGGCCCTGCATGCTAATCCCGATGATCCTATTGATCAACGTCGGATCAATAGTTATGTGGCATTATAACCATAGGTATCCTTCATGGTAACTTTCTAGCAGTAACTTTACACAGGCATTCACCTCTTGCCGTCTGCCAAAGTGCGGTATTTTTATAACGTTTAGCAGAGTAGACTGCACGAGGTTCATTGTCCATTGTTGTGGGATGAGCTTCAAGTTCTTTCCCTTAGTTCACGTCAAGTACTTATATGGGGCAAGCATGCTATAAACTTTATGGTTCCCCAGGTTGAATTCACAAAAATTCAACGCTGTAACCTTGTCTTGATCTACGCGGTAGGTGCATACTCCCTTTGGTAAATATGCAGTTACTAGGGTATATTCAAAATCTCTAGGGACACTATCCCTATTAATCTCACCACTCAGAGGGGGTATGTAAGCTGGTAGAATGGATGGCACTAACTTTTCGTTGTCTATGTCATCCTTATGATTAGTTCTCCTCTTTGCGCTGGCTCGAGATGTTCCAGCTCAAGAAGTCGATGAGGAGGCTTGCACTCCTCTCGTCAATGAGGCTTGGACTCTTGTGGACATTCTTCTTTCTGATATGAATCTCTTAGTCATTAAATCGAGAAGGACTTCTGTGATGGAGTCCTCAAGCATGGTGAGCACGTCAGACATACAGAATCGGGAAAGATAAGTGGGGTCACGATGATCTCAAAACAATACACTAGGGTGAACGATATTCTTTCAATGATCACTGTACACGATTATGAGTTCTACGGGCTTTGATTTTTTAGTTGGAAAAAGTGTTCTTCATGCGTGACACGATGAGCTAAATAGGAAATTCATCAACGGTATGGTTGCAATGGGTATGAAGTCTTTGTGAACATTGATCCATCCGTTATGGCATGGTCCAACGGTCTGGTGGTGATCCTTTAATGCTTTTATGTCCATTCGGGGTGGAATTCCAATGGGTATATCGGTCCAACGGCTATATTGTTGTGCCATGGCAAAGTGCCAGATGTCACTGTTCTCATATATCGATGAGTCTCAACTCTTGTGATTTTTCCTTCTGCGAAGTTTCCTCCAAAACCTTCTGTAACTTTTCAATCTTGGATCTCTTCTTACTTAGCTTCCTAGCCTTCTTCCCAGTGAGCTTCATCTCAGTCATCCTTTTTCCATTCTGAGTCTTATCTTCTCTCGACATAGTCACTTCGTGTTGCTTAGGTCATTTCTTCATATCTAAGGGTAATACTCCTTCATCATATGGATTAGGTATTTCGGTCTTCTATGGTTCCTCTAACTCTCTTAAAGCTTCGGCATCCAGGTCCCTGGTGTTCAACAATTGAGATCCATTCTCTTTTTCTTCTATCAAGTAGGCGATCCTTCTAGTCATAAATTCCATGAGTTATTGCTTCTTCTATTCTAGGGATTCCTTTTCTTGTTTTCTCCAGATCTGGTCTTTTTCAATCCAGATATTTCCTAACAAAACTAGAAATGGCGCATGGTCCTCAATAAATCTAATGACTTCGAACTCTTCCTCTGTCGAAGCTCCATGGGTACTCATAGTATCTGGGTAATTCTGCCACATGGGGTTACCATTTTTCCTTTAAACAACCCTATTCTTCCTAGTGAAGGAACCATAGTAGGCCTTCCTAGGGTTTCCCAAGTACTTTTTGTCATAATGTTCAACTGTGTTCCCTCATCTAGAGCACAGTCGATGTCAAAGTCTCCTATTCTTACTTTGATTTTCTCCTTTTCTTTGAAGATTTCTGACAAACTGGCATATTTATGCTCATCCAGGGTTTCTTTCATTTTTAGTAACATAATCTATAATTCTTTCTGGGGTTCTTCTATAATCTTAGTCTCTTGACCTTGCTCCATATTCAACTTTTCAATTATAGTAATGATTCTAGGGAAATCCAGTACTTCATGGTCCATAGCCTTACAACAGAGGCAACTAGGGTTTCTCACAGGGCATTCCTTAGCAAGATGTCCTGGTCTTCTGCAACTGTAACAAAGAGTTAATCCTCTCATTCTCTTCCATGATCCCCAACTTTTCTTGTACTGTGCACTAAGATCATGATGGCTAGCTTGCAAAAATTTCTTTCTAGGATCCTGAATCCATTGGTTAGTCCAAAAATTATTTCTATGCATAGGTATAACATATCGTTCCATATTCTTATCAGATCTATTCATATCAAACTTTCTTTCATCTAACAATGCCCTAGTTTTCAAGCTAGGACAAAATCTATTAAGCATACCTAAATCCATACTTTAGAAACAAAATTTTTCACTTCTTTTACTTCTATAGATTACAAAGCTTCCAGATCTAAGAAATTTTAACTATTCTTACCTTTATCAGAGAACAAAGCTTACAAATCTTACCTTTTTCTATAGATTTGACCTAGAAACTTCCACTTTAACCTTTCTTAGAGCACAAAGCATTCATATATGACTTCTTTTCTTTAGATCTATCCTTCCTTCTTCAACACAGAGATTCTTCTTCCTCGGTTCCCAACAATCACAGTTTCATGTCCCGAAAATGGAACCATTTGTTGGAACGGGGGCATACCCAGGGTTCAATGCTTTAACAATGCACCAACAAAACCCTAACTACCGGCCCTTTCGGAAACACCTTTGAAGCAGATGAAGTCTCACCTGAGGTAGAGACAGGGGTGGTTGCAAGAATCAGGTGTCTGCAACCTTAGCTGGGACACGGATCTGTGATTCTAACACTTAACAAACACTTTAGCATAGATCATTCATCAATATTTTACCCTCATGGCACTCCGCAAATGGAGCAGAGCACCGCAACATTCACTTAGATCTAGGTTAAGTTAGCACTTAGCAACAACAAAATAGGTCTAGCACTCAACACTTTCATATATGTCAAATCTATATCCATACATCTAAGAAGCACAAAGAAAAGTAGATCTATCTAAGTATATCATAGCAAAGCACTTAGCATAATCATATCAAAGAACAACACATGGAAAGAGACAAACACATTAGGTTGAGGCACCGAGCACAACACACAGGTTTACCGTGGTTCAACCCCACCCCGGGGCTATGTCCACAAAGTCTTCTTCTTCTTTATTATCTTTGGTCATTCTGATTATAGCGCAGAGTTCAAACTTGTACTCCACATAGGAAAGGAGATATGCACACACCTCGCCAAATCCTCCTTCCCTGAGTAGATCTAGCACCGAGCCTTCTTACAATCCGTTCACTTAGCACTTACAACACTTGCACTCAGCTTTGCAAGTCGGTCACACAGTATACACAAAGCCCTTACTAGCACTTATATAATCAGCCTCTCTTACATTGCTTATATACTTATTTATACTTTACAAAATAGGCCTAAACATGGGCAAACCCATGGGCCGACATCCCATACCCATTACATTATCCCCAAAAACCCAAAAAAGACCCAAGAAAGGGGTCTAGCTTCCACGCTCTCTGCTTCACGTCGCGCTCCATCTTTGACAAGCTATCGAAGTTCCAAAAATGGTCAAATATGACCAAGTGTTTCCTTAAACTTTGTCAAGGGCCAACACCACCATTCCCATCATTGGCTAGGACAGATGGTTGTAAAGAGAAGTGTTGTTGAAATATATGGTGAGAAGTAAGATGAAGCCAAATAACCATCCTATATACTTCGACGACACTGAGGCTGGTTCCTCCATATTCTACAATTACCTAAGCTTCGAAGAGGAAGAGCCAATAACCAACTTGATAGCCGATGAGGAAACCATGCGAAAAACGACAAAGTGCGCAAAACCAAAAGACCGCGCAAAAAATGAGATATGGAACATGAGTTTTGACAACACTCTAAGCAAAGAAGGGGCTGGGGCCGGCATATAGATAATCCCCCTTGAGGCGGGAACAAAGTTTTCCTCATACAAGCTCGCATTCAAATGAACAAACAACATGGCCGAGCATGAGGCACTGATTTTGGGCCTGAAGGTGTTGAAAGAATTAGGTGTAAATAAGATAATAGTGCGTGGAGACTCCAAACTAGTCATAAACTAGGTTGAAGGCATATATCAAAAAAGGATCCACAGGATGAGAGTGTATAGGGACTTGGCGCTGGACCTCCTCGAGGAATTTTCAGAGTATGACATATCTTCTATCCCAAGGGATAGAAATCAGATCATCGATGTGTTGGCCACCTCGGCCTTGGTTTTTAAAATCCCCATATTCCCAAACAAAGAATACGATATTGAAGTCAAACAAAGGCCGACAGTGCCTGATAATATCAAATACTGGTAGGTCTTTGAGGACGAAAAGCAGGTAGAAACATTTCTTTATATGAGCGACGAGTTCGCTAACATAAACATTGATGACGAATGTTGTTGTGACGAAGATGGGAGCACAGATGCATGCAGTAATGACGACCCTTTCCAGAACCATATCGTGGGAAGGGACATAATACAACTAAATAATAACATCATTCCGAAGGGTTTAGTGTCGCTGGAAAATATGTTTGATGAAAATGACATGGATAATTATCCCAAGATCACTACAAACGAAGATGATGTGGAAGACTGCAACATCGGGACTAAGGAGAACTCGAAAATGATCAAATTATTGAAAACGCTCAGCCTAGAGATCAAGCAAGACTACGTCAAGCTCATGAAGGAGTTCCCCAACATTTCCACATGGAGCTATGATGATTTGAGGGTGTATGATACTAAGGTGATCCAACATGTTATCCCTCTCAAGGGAGATCAGAAACCTTTCAAACAAATTATCTTTTCTTTAAGATTATCAAAATGGGTAGCTAACTTGGTACCTGTAATAAGGAAGAGCGAAGAAATAAGTTTGTGTGTGGACTTCTGAAACTTGAAAAAAGTGTCCCTAAAGGACCACTACCCTCTCCTGAAAATGGACTATATCCTGCAAAAGGTGGTGGGGTCCTAGAAGATGTCCATGCTGGACGGTTTTTTGGGGTATAATCAGATCATGGTCCACCCAGACGATAGAGAAAAAATGACTTTCATAACTCCTTGGGGGAAATTCATGTACGCCAAGATGCCTTTTGGTCTGATGAACGTCGGAGCCAGTTTCGAAAGGGCAATGGGCATTGCATTTTCCGATGAAAATGAAAAGTTTATTGTGATCTATCTGGATGAAATCACAGTATACTCTTCCTCCGATGAACAACACCTCGAGCATCTGAAAAACGTTTTCCATAAGTGTAGGAAATTTGGCATATCATTAAATCAAAATAAATCACATTTTGGGGTGGAAGAAGAGAATCTGTCAGGACACATTATCTCTAGGGAAGGAATTAAGATAGACCCTAGCAGGGTTGAAGGATTCCTAAATATCGACACTCTGTGAAGTAAAAAAGAAGTGCAATCCTTCCTGGGAAAATTAAACTTTTTGAGAAGATTCATCCTGAATTTTGCAGAGATTATAAATCATATCACCTACATGCTTAGAAAAGGAAATGAAATCATGTGGAACCTAGAGGCCAAGAAGTCGTTTGAAGATATCAAGGTGGAATTGACTAGAGATCTTGTGATATCCAGTCCATATTTCACAAAGGATTTCATCATGTTTTCATTCGCCTCAGAACATACGATTGCCAGCGTGCTGTTACAAAAAGACAAAAAAAAATTCAAAAATCCTATATCTTATTTCAGTAGGACGCCATGGGATGTTCCACTAAGGTACAACATTATGGAAAAATAATCATATTCTTTAGTGAAACCCTTGAATTAGTTCAAAACGTACATATTTCATTCCCACGTCATTGCTTCTGTGCCCAACAACTTAGTAAAGGATATCCTGACTCAGGTCGACCCTTAAGGAAGGAGAGGTAAGTGGATAGCGGCCATTCTTGAATATGACCTGGAGATCAAGCCTACGAAACTAATTAAGGGTCAGGGCCTTGCAAAGCTAATGGAACAGTCAGACTACGATGTTGTGGGAATAAATTTCATTGCCGATATGTCAGAGAGTCCTCAAGAAGAAATGACTGCGCAGGTGTCCCAGGAGTTTGTCGATTCGTCATGGTATGTAGATATCATCTATGTGTTGGAGAATATCTATGCCCCTCCAGGCATAAGTAAGACTAAGGCCATATTTCTCAAGCTTAAATCAGTTAAGTTTTGCATCTTGGAAAACTCACTCTACTAGAAATATCTTGGGGGAATGTTGCTGAGATGTTTGCTAGAGAATGATGTGAAGCGAGCCACAGAATAATTTCACAAGGGTGAATACGGGGGACACCATTATTGGAAACCCACCATTACTATTGTTCTACAATCTTCGTGGACATGTACAAAGAAGTCTCCAGCTACCATGAATGTCAGATTTTCGACAGGAGAAGAAAGTTGTAGCCCGTGCCACTAAACTCGATCTCAGTTGAAGCACCATTCTTGTAGTGGGGTTTGGATTTCATAGGGGAGAGAAATCCACCATCCTTGACGTAGAAAAAATGGATACTCATGACCACTGACTACTTCACAAAATGGATAGAGGTGATCCCGACGAAGCAAGCTACCGACGCAATTATCATCCAATTCCTGGAGACAAACATCTTGTCGAGGTTCAGATGCCCCATCAATATCATAACAGAAAATGTGGCCACATTCAAGTCTAAGAGGATGGAAATTTATTTTTAGGATAACAATATAAACCTAGGGAATTCTACTACATACTACCCACAAGGAAATGAATTAGTAGAATCCTTGAATAAAATCGTAACCTGGATCATCAAAAGGCTCCTGTAAGAAAATAAGAAAGCCCGGCATAAAAATCTTATCTATTTACTATGGGAAAGTCAAGTCACCACCAAGAAGCCCATCTCAATGTCACCTTTCCAGATTTTAGACGGTGCAGAAACAATTTTCACTACCACACTGGGGTTTCCCGTCAAAAAAATGTTGCAAGAGCAAGAGGTGGAACCAAATGACATGCAGAGAAGAATAACTCAGTTGGTTCACACACAATAGATGAAGGAACAAGTGTACAATCGATCACAGCTACCCGAGGAAAAGATGAAGAAAGCCTTTGACAAGCAGTCCAAGCCAGAGGATTTCCAGTTGGGTGATCTAGTGTTGAGATGGGATGCGAGAAATAAGGACAAAGGAAAGAACAAAAAGTTTGATAACTTGTGGACATGCCCATTCAGAATTGGTGCACATTGCGGAAATAATGCTTATTTTCTAGAAGAACTAAATGGGGAGTGTGTTGCTTGGGGGCCTGTAAGTGGCAGGTTTCTCAAACATTATCTGATGAAGTAAATTCCATTTAAGTCATTGTCATTGTAAATAGTCATTTTATTTTTGTGTCAAGCTAGTAGGTCAGCAGAAAATTGAAGCCCGAAGTGAAGGCCATGAGTTTTTTGCTGAGTCTTTTAGAAACTACATTTATAGTTTTAGTTTGCATCCTATTTTTTATATTGCAGTTTTGAAGAGTCGAAATAATGCCCAATGGTCAGGTACCTGGTCTACTATTCTTTGCTACCATGCAGGGAGGATAACATCCCCATTGAAGCCAGTTGTTAGTGCCACCATTTTTATTTCAATTAGAGTTGGTTGTCAGTTGAGTTAGTTCCCATGTGTCAAAACATGTGAATTCAGGTGCGTAGCAATGAAAGGGTCGAAGTCAGGAAGTGGTCGGTTGGCCTTTGGAAATAGGAAGGGATGTCAGAGTCGAAATATGCGTAAATGATATGGGTGTGTTGTTCCCAGAAAGTTGGGTCCTATCAAAAGGTTAGTCTCTACATGCCCAAAGTCGAGTCAGGTAGTTAATGCAAGTAACTTTGGCAAGTGATGTAATGATTATTAGTTATCATCAAGGCTGAAGGAATGAAAAATCATGGCATTCGTATCATGCATTCCTTGCATCCCTTATCACCTGTACCTTACACGGAGGGATGTGATAAGGAAAATCTGCAGTTTAATTTAAAACATCAAGTCACCATGAATTTAGTATTCTTTGGAACGTTTCTTCCTTCTTCCCGATATGTTATAAATCCCAGAGGTTCTTCACCCATTTTGTTCGCAAAATCAGATCTAGGCTCTGTCTATAAGTTTTCTTGTAGGCCCATGTAGATCGAATTCTCCATCTTGGGCATCCACTCAATATATTGCGTGTAAGACATATACTGGTTGCACCATGGTGACCTCTCATAACATGAATAAGGGTAAACAAAGTGGAAGGATCACCAGACCCGAGCCCCAAAATTATTGGGATTCATTCTCACTCATAATCCCCAAAGATAAAAGATAGTTTTTGCCTTTACCCATGGGAAGGATGACATCACACTGCACATAACTTGGAGTGGAAAGAACTGCACAGGAAGGAAGGACAGTAGAAGCCCTATATTCCCAATAACAGATTCCATAGAGAAGGGGTAGGCCAAGGAGGAATAAAGAAACTGGGGAAGCCCAAATCCCAGACAAGTTGCGCGCAGGATCATTCACTGGAAAATTGCTTATGCACGTTGTCCAGTTGGATCCTGTGGAAGACACAAGCCGAGAGAGTAGGAGAAGAATGATGAGGATGGATGCCATAGGAACAAATGATAAAGAGACATCTCAACAATTGAAGTAGGCGAAGCTAGGTATCGTCGAACTTTACCTAGAAATCCGGGAGCCGAGACAACAACTAGCGACAAAGATCATTAAAGCATCAGCAACAAAAAGTCACGAAGGGAATGCAACATGTCTCAAAAGACAAATCAGAGCATTGCAGGATATGATCGTATAGCTGTGTGAAGCACAATGAGTGTCAGAAGAAAATCATAAAGAGTATTTTATAGAATGTGAAGCGACTGAGGAGGAAGCCCGCACGGCTATCGCCAATGCGTAGAAGAAACAATATTAACTAATTTTGTTTTTGTATCCTCCAACAGAGAGAAAATCTTGACAGTTTTGAAGGAGGCATTGCCCTAAAACGTTTTTCCATTTTGATAAACGGTCTTGATAGTCAACAACCGCTTGTCGCACACATTTTTCCGGAAATGAGCATGTGACGGAGATCAGAGCCCTTACAGTAAACAATAGGACTCTGGCAAACACCCGTCCCTCAGATACCTGATCGAAGGAAAGTATCAAGATCTCACTCTCTTATGATGAGGCCTTGTCTATAACTGAATCCCCATGGTGGAACACAAGAAGTCATTATGTAGCCAGATGTATCTATTGTCTATTTTTGGAAAACATCATGCAAAGAGTCCTTTAACGCAGAACAATGGGTTTCCTAGTTTTTAGAGATTTTGTCATAACAACAAGGTAGCCCAAGCAATGCCCTCTCTTATATATTTGATATTTTCAATGTAAGCCAGGTTGGTTGGAAAAAATTAGTATAGACAATAACTATTGTGTGTAATTTGAGTTCAATTAAAAATTAATGCAAAGGTCCTATAAATTTGATGAAAAGATTCTAATTGTAGCAGTTGGATGTATTGTTTTCCTTTCTTTGTGTACATGCTTCCTGTTATCTTTATTCATATATTTTTATATCTAATTCAGAATGAATTTTTGAACCTGTGGATTCACTGTGCAACGCCCCTTGTTTGCACCATTTAGACAAAACATTTTTCTTCTAAAAGTTAACTCTGAATTCATTCACAGCGGTGCTCCGAGTTACTTCTTGTGTTTTCTCCTAGCTACACATTATGATTTTGCACGAAAGACTATTGCTCTCTTAGCCTTATTGTCTCAAGTTCAATCATGGAGTCATTTGTTTCCATTGTTTTCTCAAATCGAATCCATAGCCCAAGGTCTTATTTTAGTGTGCCAATATAACCAAACCTTATTATCTGACAATGTTAAATCTAGCCACAAATTTAAATCTATAACCCGCACTGAGACAATGTCTCTCTTGAGAGCCCTCTACAAATTCGAAAGGCTAGTTTTGGGTCTCAAAGTTAGTTGAAAAATTTATCTTCGTCATATGTTTATCAGCCGAACAAATTTACGAAGTGATAACATTCTGGTACTGTTGTCGTGGACGAAATTGAATAGATTTTCCCTGCGAGAACGACTAACGTTGTAGTTTGACCCCTGAGGGTAATAGAGGGACAAACATCTTTACCGACTGAAACCTTTACCCTCATTAATCCATTCAAAAAATACCAATAGCTTCAAGTAGTGCAGTTTAGGAACTTTGGCTCCGAAGAGGATTTATACTAGAGAAAATCCTGACCCAAACCCTAGAGATCCTATGTATGACACTGAGAATATTATGCATAGGACTACAGAGCAAGCACCGGACCCATTCTATTACCTAGAAAAAATCTTGTCCTTACCTAAAGATGACGTGCAAAGCATTGACGAACTTGAGTTTGACGAATTATTTGAACAAACCCTGTTCAGGTCTAAGTCGAAAACCAACTTGAACAAGATAGTTTTTTACTGGAAGAGATTCCAAGCCCTAGTGTCTAACAATATCCCTCAAATCCAAAACCCTTCTAGAGCCATGACCGCCAGATTCACCCCACTCATTATGCCAGCCCAACTGCATGACTTACCCCAAAATTAAAGTCATAGGATTAAGCTCTATGATGCTGAATCAACCTAGAAGCATCTGGATTGGTTCAATGATTTTGTCAACCTAGAAGAGGTAGACTATGTAGACGCAAAAATGATATTGTTCACGTAGAGTTTTTCAGGGGAGGTGAGGAAGCGGTTCAAAACCCTACGACCAACAATTATACAATACTTCGCTGCATTCAGAATGACCTTCATTACCAGGTTGGGAGACAAGAAGAACCCCTTGTAGTTGCTAGCATAGTACAATAATATGAAGAAGGCATCGGAGGAGACAATGCAGGAATTCTCAGCCCTTTTTTTGAAGGTTTATAACTCAATTCCTGCATAAGTCAAGCCACCCCCAGGGGTTGCGTAGTTGTGGTACATCGAATTCTTCGACAAGGATTTTCCCCTTCTATTGTGAGAAATAAGACCAACAAATCTAGACACTATAATGAGTAACACTATCGAAGTCGAAGTAAGCATGATGGCGTTGTGGAAGATCAAACAAAGATTCAACAGAGGCGATAAGAAACCCCAAGGAGACGTACAACCATCAACATCTCAGTCCTTGGATGACAAGTTCGAATTGATGATGAAAATGATGGAGAAGATGATGGAGAGAATGTCCATGGGAAACAAACTTGTTGCCCGAGAACAGAATGACCCCCAACACAAAAATCAAAAACTCAGGAGGGGTCAATTTCCTCAGATCATACAAAGGGAACAAAGGGATCAGATAGATCAAGGAGACCAGTAGATGAGGCCTCCATTCCAAAACAACTACATGAACGAACACTTCGATCAAATGTTTGAAGACCAAATGCATTGTTGAAATGACAAGAACCCGCACGTGTTTTTGACAAAGATAGAACATGATCAGTACGTGAGCAGAAATGACAATTTTATAATGGAGAAAAATGATGCATGGATTGGAGAAACTAATGATGCGTTATCCTGGGAAATGAAAGAGTTCATAAAGGGTTATCAGAATGCCATCATGAAGTTTTAGAGAAAATATAACCTCAGGAGCAAGGAATCATCTACCAATCCTCAACAAACAAATCCCATAAGGAAACCTCTAATGGACACCCCTTGCACAAGCTGACCAAGGCCGAATAGTGAGACCAAGGATGCGATGGAGAAGACAAAGTCGAAGGAGGAGGCCCTGAAGAAAACTTAGGAAGAAAGCCGATAAGCGGGTGGAAAAGAGGTAGAGAAATTCTTTCCCCCTTTTAACTTTGAGCATGAAATGGATAAAATTAAAATCTTTGTCCCATTCAATGAACTCATCAGAAAGGGAAAGTATCAGGAGCATATCATTAAAGTGTTGAAAATGGGAGGGACCTCTGATACTTTGAATATCCAAGACAATCACCCTGCTATTCATTTTGGTCTGCGCATTGAGGAGACAAGTGATACTAAGGATGTGCCTCCATTCTACGTTAATCTAAATATTCATGACATGACCCTACATAACGCCATGATGGATTCCAATGCATCGCACAACCTCATGCCAAAGGTGATCATGGATGAATTGGGTTTGGATATCACCAGACCGTACAAGGACCTTTTCTCTTTCAATTCGAGGAAAGTCAAGTGCTTGGGTCTCATTAAGGATTTAGTTGTGTCATTGGCCCAAATTCCTTCGAAGAACATGTTTATGGATGTGGTCATGGCAGACATACCTCCAAATTTTGGTATGTTTCTATCCAGTTCATGGTTGCGAAGCTAAAGGGGACCCTGCAAATAGACATGTCATATGCCACCATTCCCATCTTTGGTCAGGACAGACAGTTTCACAGAGAACTGCTACTGAAATATATGGTGAGCAGTAAGAAGTAGCCAAATAACCATCCTATATACTTTATTGACACTGAGGTTGGTTCCTCCATATTCTACAATGAACTGAACTTTGAAGAGGAAGATCCGATAGCCAGCCTGACAACCAATGAGGAAACCGTGCGACAGGTGACAGATTACGCAGAACCAAACGAACAGGCAGAAAATGAGATATGGAACATGAGTTTCGATGATGTGGTTAGCAAAGAATGGGCTGGGGATGGCATATGTATAATCGCCCCCAAGGAAGGCACAAAGATGTCCTCATACAAGCTTACGTTCGAATGCACAAAAAACATGGTCGAGTATGAGGCACTAATTCTGGGCCTCAAGGTGTTGAAATAATTAGGCACAAAGAAGATAGCAGTGCATGGAGACTCTGAACTGGTCATAAACTAGGTTAAAGGCATATATCAGACAAAGCACCCCGAGATGAGAGTGTACAGGAACTTAGCGCTAGACCTCCTAGAGGAATTTTCACAGTATGAAATATCTACTATCCCAAGGGACAAAAGTCGGATTGTTGATGTGTTGGCCACCTCAGCCTGGGTTTTTAAAATCCCCATCTTCCCAAACAAAAAATACAAGATTGAGGTCAAACATAGGCTGATAGTGCCTAATAATATCGAATACTAACAGGTGTTTGAGGATGACAAGAAGGTAGAAATATTTCTTTAGATGAGTGATGAGTTCACTAATATAAACATTGATGATGAATGTTGCTGCGAAGAAGATGGGAGCGTGGATGTGTGTAGTAATTATGACCCTTTCTAGAACTAGATTGTGGGAAGGGACATAATACAACTAAAGAGTAACATCATTCTAAAGGGGTTAGTGCTACTGGAAAAGTTGTTTGATGAAAATGACGCGTCAAAGAATCTCAAGATCACTGCAAACGAAGAGAACGTGGAAGACTGCAACATCAGGACTGAGGAGAACCTAAAAATGATCAAATTATCGAAAACGCTCAGCCCAAAGATCAAGCAATATTACATCAAGATCATGAAGGAGTTCCCCAACGTTTTCACATGGATCTATGATGATTTGAAGGTGCATGACACTAAGGTGATCCGACATGTTATCCCTCTCAAGGAATATCAGAAACCTTTCAAACAGAAGCTGAGACAGATAAACCCCATATTACCACTAATCGAAAAAGAGGTAAAGAAACCATTCGAAGCTAAGATTATTGTTTCTTTAAGATTCTTGAAATGGGTAGCTAACTTGGTACCTATAAGAAAGAAGAGCGTCAAAATAAGACTATGTGTGGACTTCTGAAACTTGAACAAAGTGTCCCTAAAGGACCACTACCCTCTCTCGAAAATGGACTATATCCTGTAAAAGGTGGTGGGGTCCCATAAGATTTCCATGTTGGATGGATTTTCGGGGTAT
Organism: Picea mariana; assembly: GCA_032191745.1. Taxonomy (NCBI): domain Eukaryota; kingdom Viridiplantae; phylum Streptophyta; class Pinopsida; order Pinales; family Pinaceae; genus Picea; species Picea mariana. The sequence goes on along the minus strand of JASDQU010305934.1, from coordinate 155,192 downwards.
AATCAGATCATGGTCCACCCACACAACAGAGAAAAAATGTCTTTCACGACTCCTTGGGGGACATTCATGTATGCCAAGATGCCTTTCGGCCTAATGAACGCCAGAGCCACTTTTCATAGGGAAATGGACATCGCATTTATCGATGAAAAGGACAATTTCATTGTGATCTATCTGGATGAGATCATGGTATAATCTACCTCTAACGAACAACACCTCGAGCATCTAAATTGTTTTTTCCATAAGTGCAAGAAATTTGACATATCGCTAAATCTAAAGAAATCACATTTCAAGGTGGAATAAGGGAAGTTGTTGTGACACATTTTTTCGAGGAAAGGAATTAAGATATACCCTAGCAGGATTGAAGGAATCTTGAAGATCAACACTCTGTGCAGTAAAAAATAAGTGAAATCCTTCCTAAGAAAAGCAAACGTTTTGAGGAGATTCATCCCGAATCTGACAGAGATTATAAAGAATATGACCTGCATGATCAGAAGTCATTTGAAGACATAAAGGTAGAATTGACTAGAGATCATGTGCTATCCATTCCATATTTCATGAAGGATTTCATCCTATTTTCATTCTCCCTAGAGCATACGATCGCTGACGTGTTGTTACAGAAAGACGAACAAAACTTTGAAAAGCCTATAGCTTATTTCAGCAGGACGTTGCGAGATGCTCCACTAAGGCATGACATTATGGAAAAACAAGCATATGCTTTAGTGAAATCCTTGAAGGAGTTCAGGATGTACATATTTCATTCCCACATCATTTCTTACATGCCCAACAACTCAGTAAAATATATCCTGACTCAGCCCGACCCAGAAAGAAGGAGAGGTAAGTGGATAGCGGCCATGTTGGAATATGACCTGGACATCAAGGCTACGAAACTAATTAAGGGTCAGGGCCTTGCAAAGATTATGATTCAGTCAGACTACGATGCCATGGGAATAAATTTCATCACCGATCTATCAGAGAGTCCTCAAGAAGAAATGTATGTGCAGGTGTCCCTGGAGTTCATCGATTCACCGTGGTATGCATATATCATCTATGTGTTGGAGAATATCTAGGACCTTCTGGGTGTAAGTAAGATTAAGGATAGATTTCTCAAGCTTAAAGCATTTAAGTTCTACATCCTAGACAACTCACTCTACTGGAAAGATCCTGGGGGAATGTTGCTGAGATGTTTGCTGGAGAATGATGCAAAGCGAGCCACAAAATAATTTGACAAGGGTGACTGCAGGGGATCATTACTGAAAATCCACCTCGCAAAAAATCCTAAGGGAGGGTTAATATTGGCCTACAATCTTTTCAAACGTGTAAAAAGAAGTCTCTAACTTCCATAAATGTCATATTTTCGACGGGAGAAGAAAGTTACAGTCCCTGCCACTAAGGCTGATCTCAGTTGAAGCATCGTTCATGTAGTGGGGTTTGGATTTCATAGGGGAGATAAATCCACCATCCTCAACACAACAAAAATGGATACTCATGGGAACTGACTACCTCACGAAATGGATAGAAGTGATCCCCATGAAGCAAGTTACCGATGCAGTTATCATCCAATTCCTAGATACAAACATCTTGTCGAGGTTTGGATGCCCCATCAAGATCATAACAGAAAATGCAACCGCATTCAAGTCTAAGAGGATGGAATTTTTTTTTCCAAGATTACAATATAACCCTGGGACTTTCTACAACGTAATACCCACAAGGAAACGAGTTAGCAGAATCCTCGAATAGAAGCCTAACCCGGATCATCAAAAGGCTCCTGCAAGACAATAAGAAAGCCTGACAAAAAATGATTATCTATGCACTATGGGCAGATCGGGTTACCACCAAGAATTCCATATCAACGTCACCTTTCTAGAATGCATACAGTGCAAACTCAATTTTCCCTACCACAATGGGTTTTCCTGTCCGAAAACTATTGCAAGAATATGAGGTCGAGCCAAATGATGCACAAAGAAGAATAAATTAGTTGGTTCACACACAACAGATGAGGGAACAAGTGTACAATCGATCACAAATCCACCAGGAAAAGATGAAGAAATCCTTTGACAAGCGTTCCAAGCCAGAGGATTTCTGGTTGGGTGATCTAGTGTTGATATGGGACACAAGAAATGAGGACAAAGGAAAGCACAGAAAGTTCGATAACATGTGGACAGGTCCATTCAAAATCGGTGCACCTCGCAGAAATAATGCTTATTTCCTGGAAGAACTAAATGGGGAGTGTGTTGCTTGGGGGCTTGTAAAGGACAGGTTCCTAAAACATTATCTAATGAAGTAATTTCCATTTAAGTCATTGTCATTGTAAATAGTCATTTTATTTGGTGTCAAGCCAATAGGTCAACAAAAAATTGATGCCCGAAGTGAGGGCCCTGAGTTTTGTGTTGAGTCTCCTTAAAAACTGCATCGATAGGTTTAGGTTGCATCCTATTTTTCATAATGCAGTGTCAAAGAGTCAAAATAAGGCCCAACGGTCAGGCACCTGGTGTACTGTTCTTTTCTACCTTGCAGGGGGGATAGCATCCCCATTGGAGCTACTTGTTAGTGCCACCATTTTTCTTTCAATTAGAGTTGGTTTTTCAGTTGAGTTAGGAACCATGTGTCAAAACATGTGAATTCAGGTACGTAGAAATGAAAGGGTCAAAGTCAAAAAGTGGTCAGTTGGCCTTTGGAAATGGGAACGAATGTCAGAGTCAAAACATGCATAAATGGTACGGGTACGTTGTTCCTAGAAAGTCGGGTTCTATCAAAAGGTTAGTCTCTACGTGCCCTAGGTCAAGTCAGGAAGTTAATGGAAGTCACTTCGGTAAGTGCTATAATGATTATCTATTATCATGAAGGCCGAAGGAATGAAAAATTGTGATGTTCATATCATGCATGCCCTGTAGCCCTTATCGCTTGTACCTTAGACATAGGGATGTGTTTTGGAAAATATGCGGTTTGATTCGAAACATCAAGTCGCCATGAATTTAGTATATTTGGAACATTTCTTCCTTTCGCTTGATCTATTATAAATCCTAGAGGTTCTTCACCCATTTTTTTCGTGGAATCAGATCTAGGCTCCATCTGTAAGTTTTCTCATAGGCCCAGGTCGATAGAATTATCCATCTTGGGCATCCACACGATATACTGTGCGCAAGACAGATACCAGTCACACCATGGATACCTCTTAGAACATGAAGAAGGGTACACGTAGCAGTAGGATCTCTAGACCCGAGCCCCAAAATGATTGGGATTCATTCTCAATCATAACAGGCATCCCCAAAGATAAAAAAATGTATTTTTCCTTTACCCACGGGAACGACGACACCACATGGAGGAGAAATTGGAGTGGAAGGAACTGTGCAGGAAGGAAGGACAGTAGAATCTCTATCTCCCAAAAAATAGATTCCTCGGAGAAGGGGGAGGCTAAGGAAGAATAAAGAAACTAGGGAAACCCAAATCCCATAGAAGTGACACGTAGGATCATTCGCTGAAAAATTGCTTATGCCCGTTGTCTGGTTGGAGCCTTTGGAGGTCACAAGCTGAGAGATTAGGAGTAGAATGAGGAGGATGGATGCCGTTGGCACAAGTGATCAAGAGACATCTCAACAATTGAAGCAGGAAAAGCTAGCTATTGCCTAACTTTACCAAAAAAACCGGGAGCTGAGAGAGTAGCTAGCGATAAAGAGAATTGAAGCATCAACAACACAAAGTCGCGAAGGGACCACAACATGGCTCAAAAGACAACTCAGAGAGGCACATGATATGATTGTACAGCTACACGAAGCACAACGACCATCAAAAGGAAAACATGCAGAGTATTTTAGAGAACGTGAAGCGACGGAGGAGGAATCTCGTGTGGCTATCGCCAACACGTAGAAGAAACAAGATTAACTAGTCTATTTTCGTATCCTCCAACAGAGGGAAAATATTGACTATTTTGAATGAGGCATTTCCCTAAAACATTTTTCCATTTTGATAAAGGTTCGTGACAATTAGCAGCCACTTGTCATGCTCATTTTTCCAGCAATGAGCACGCAACGGAGATCAGAGCCATTAGAGTAAACAGTAAGACTCTGGAAGACACCCGTCCCTCATATACCTAATTGAACGAAAGTAGTATTGACACCTCAATCTCTCATGACAAGGTCTGGTTGATAACCAAATCCCCATGGTGGAACACAAGTAGTCATGATGTAGCCATATGTATCTGTTGTGTATTTTTGGAAAACGTCATGTGAAGAGTCCTTTAACGCAGAACAATTAGTTTCCTAGTTTTTATAGATTTAGTCAGAAGAGAAGGTTAGCCCAAGCAGATCCCTCTCTTATATACTTTATCTTTTCGATGTACGCCAGGTTTGTTGGAAAAAAATAGTATAGACAATAACTATTTTGTGTAATTTGAGTTCGACTAAAACTTAATGCAAACGTCCTGTAAATTTGATCAAAAGATTATAATTGTAGCAATTGGATGTATTGTTTTCCTTTCTTTGCGTACGTTCTTCCTGCTATATTTATTCATATATTTTCTGTCTAATTCAAAATGAGTCTTCCAACCTATGGATTCACTACACAATGCTCCTTGTTCATGCCATTTAGAAAAAATGTTTTTCTTCTAAAATTTAAATCTGAATTAATCCACAGTGGCGCTCTGAGTTACTTCCTGTGTTTTCTCCTCACCACACATTATGATTTTTCACTAAAGACTGTTTCTTGCTTAGCCTTATCCTCTCAAGTTTAGTCACCAAGTCATTTGTTTCCGTTTCTTTCCAAAATCGACTCCATAGCCCAAGGTCTTATTTTATTGTGCCAATATAACCAAAAATTATTATCTAACAGTATTAAATATAGCCACAGATTTAAAGCCATATCCTACACCTAGAGAGTGTGTCTCGAGAGAGCCCTCTCCAGATCCGAATGAATAATTTCGGTCTTAAAGTTGGTTGAAAAAGTTACCTTCGTCGTCTGTTTATCATCCAGATAGATTTATAGAGTTCTAACATGCTCTAACTTTGGGAGCATCTTTATTAGCTTTTGTTGTAACAGTTGGGATTTAGGATTCATGGGAATTACATGTTGTATTATGTTTGGGTCAAATGTTTTTAGATCATCATGAGTCCAAGTGAACACATATTTAAATTCTTTAAACAATTTTATAAATGCAACTTTTCTTGTTGTGTACACTCTTTTCCCAAATTAATGTTTTGGGGATGATCATGTGTTCCTAATTTTATAGTTTCATATTGTAGCAAGGAACTATTCATTTTACAATTAACTACTCCCTTAAATTTGTCATGTAAATCATAAAAAATTTATAATCTGATGACAGATTTTGGGATAGATTTTACCATGTCAGATGAACTTTCAGTCGATCGTGGATCATATATTACCATAAACTAATAGAGATTTTTGTCATGAGTGTTTTCATCAATTACAACACCTTGGAAAGTGTCTTCCATATGCAAAAAAATTATCATCTGTTGATCGTCATTAAACACCCGTCAATTAGTGATATTATTCAGAATTGACGACCTAAACATCAATTCAATAGAAAATGAATTAGGAGAAAAACCTTCAGCAGGAAATAATTTTGATGTTACATTTGCCAACAAATATTCTTCAGAATTACTAGATCTAGGAATAGAACTTATATTGAAGGAGATGAATCTATTAATCAATTTCCATACCCCAGTCTAGTAATTTTTGAGATGAAAAGATACACAGTGAATAGAATTTTTTACCTGCTTGACCACAATTTCAGAATCGTCAAATACAACTAGGCAATGGATGTCAAGGTCAATGGATTTATTGAGTCCCTACAAGAGGGATTCATATTATGTTGTATTATTTATGCAATCGAATTCAAATCTACAAGCAATGGATGTCTTATTACCTTCAGGATCTATCAATAAACAACTGGCACCGACTCCTTCAGTGATTTAGACCCATCAAAGTACAAATAAAAAATTTCATCATTCTCTCAACTATCTACAATATTCAAAACATGATTAGAGGCCATTCCTTGGGTGTAGACTGATATTTTATATTGTTGATTAGGGTATGCAATAGTATATATTTCATCAAAAAAGTTCCCAAAGAAGGTATTCATACCTTTATTTTCTAATACATTCACACTTGGAACAAAAGGTTTGTTTGGATAATTCATATATGTAACTGTATATTTCACATAGTGTTCCCTGTTGACCCTAAGTTTGTTTGGCTAACCATTGAGTGGTAACCATAGGTGAGACCGACCTGTGGAAAAATAACCATGAATTTGTTCATACCAATCCCTTCTTAGGAACATGCCATACACTTCTGAAATATCTGCTATTACTATGTCAATCACCTGATGTACTTTCGGATTGGATGATAACCCGATCAAAACATCTTTAAGCTCTCCAACCACGATAACATTAGTTATATCCAGTTGAATGATTTTCATATCTGATAGTTTAACTTCAGCATTGATTTTTTGACAAACTAACAAAGTCATCGCATTCGACGAAGCCCTAGAGTCCACCATACAATTATTCACATTTCTATTAAATATTTTGAATGTTAATAGAAACAATGGAACATTAGACCTCTTTCATGGTGTGGGAGAAGGAATTGGAGGTTTTTTATTTTTATCTGTTGTGTCCAAGGGAATTTTATCTAGATTTTCTATGATTTTATCCGAAACATCTTTCTTTTTATTGTTTCTTTCAGGTACACCTTTGTCTAAAACATCCTTCCTTTTATTACTACTATTTTCAGATGTGCTTTTGTCTAGAGAATATTTATTTTTATCGTAATTGTTTTTATTTATTCTTTGTAACATTTTCCGTTGGATGTAGGGGAACTTAACGTCTTGTATATTGAAATATTTTCTTTTAACCTATTAAAATCCTCAATAGGGCCATATTCTAGACCAGAGAAAGAAAAATTATTTGAGTTTTCAGCCTGTTTCGTTTGTTTTGATATTGTATTTTTGTTTGCATCAGGTGAAATTTCTTTTTGATATTTAGGCTGATTTTTACTACGAGCATTATAAGGATGTTGATTACTATGTACGGTTTCAAAGTTGTCTTGAAAAATATTATCTGAAAAATGTCTGAAATCTAGAGGGGATGAATCTTCTTCATTAGGTGTTCCCTCATCCTCATTTTCTACACCATTTTGTTGTTCAGATAGGACATCATAAGTATTATCATCTTCAGTTAATAAGTCCTATATAGCGTGGTGTAATCCTTCTAAACTCAAACCTTCAACCAGTGGGGTTGACCTATTGGGAGGATTTGGAGGTGGTCTCATAAAAGGTTTTTGATAAATTCCTTTACTAGAATATCCTTCCTCTATATCTCTTTCCATATCTACAACTTGGTTGGATAACTTTTGAAATGATTTTTGCAAACTTTCCATATCTATGGGTTCCTGACATTTCTTATTTGAAAGTGGTTTGGTAAGAATTTTGATCTTCTTCTTGGAAGAAGAAGTTGATTCAGTTTCAGGATTTGTGTTATCCTTTAAGCTAAGCATGTCCTTTTCAATGAGGAATGCTACTTCAAAATATTCTAATAGAGTATTCTTTTTATACCTTTTAACCCACATGGTTGTAGTATGATGTAAAGCTTTATCATAATAAGCAACAATCAGATTTTCTACATGCATATAATCCACAAGAATCTTATTTTTGAGTGTAATAAATCTCCAATTAAAATCTTTAACCTTTTCTTTGGGATTCATCTTCATACTAGATAACTCCATGACTAAGACTTCGAGAGATTTTTTGTCTCTGAATTTTTCTAAGAAAAATGTTTCAAATCTATCCTAGGAAACAATAGTTTGAGGTTGCTGTGATAAATACCATGTCGAGGCATTTCCTTCAAAGGTATAGGGAAAAAGCCTGCATACAACATCTTTAGTTTCTACATTTCTAAGCCTAACAACCAACATGAATTTTTTTATATGATCCTCAACTAACTGTTTAGAATCGGGATCAAACTTAGGTAACCATTTTTCAGTATGCTTAGGTAAAGGATGTTGGGTTTCTGGTATGGCCACAACATCTTGGTCAAGCCAAGGCCTGGCGGTATTATTTTGATTAGTCATTTGGGCTGAAGTCTGTGAATTATTTAAATTTTGAGATTGTTCATAAGATGAACTATCTTCGTCAGAAGATTCTCCTTCTGAAGGAGGTGGATAAGGGTCAGGTGGTGAAGGAGGAAGTCCATATCCCCCAGCACCTAGAACAAGTGTTTCATATGGGAAAATGTCATGCAAAGTGTAATTTGGTGTACCAGTAACATGAATATTTTCTTGATGACCAGGCAAGTTAAGAGGTTGATGTAATTGGTCACCTAGCTACCTAAGTCTGGTAAAGGTATCTTGGGATCTTATTATTGATTGATGAGAATTATAGATGATCTCCTATACATCAAGTACCTGAGGAAGCGGTGGCGTATGTTCGATTGGAATAGATTGAGAATGTGGTTCGAGTGGAATAACAGGCTGGGCTTCAAATGTAGTGGTTGTATTGGGTACAATAGTGGAGTCTAAGTGACTACTATTTATAATTAGAGATAAATTATTATGAGGTGTATTTCGACCTCCTCGTTCCATTAATATATTTCAGGCCCTCCTTCTAGTGCCATTTGTTGATGGGCATATGTGAGCACACTGTTAACTGTGAGGAAAATCTTGGTCCGAGGTTGTCTAAGTAACCTAAGTCATTTGTGATGACTCACCCTGACGGGTTTTACAGATCTGATGGCCGATAAAGGGATATAATGTAAACTATAACGATAAAATAACTAACCAATTATCTACTATGTACATTTATGTTCTATATATACAAATATACAGATTGCAATATTTGCAAAAAACCATGGAAACTAAGTTTATAAAAGAGAACCCAATCTCAAGCAAAATGTAAATAGATCTAAGATTAATTATCGATCTACTTTTACCTTTGAAAAGAAAAGAAAAGAAAAGAGGGAATGTAGATGATAATGTTCTGACTTAGATAAGAAAAGTATTTAAGTTTGAAGGTGAATTTACGTTCAAAAATCAAATAAATAAATAAAAAAAAATTACTAACCTAAAATTGGCCAGTGTTAAAAGAGAAAACTGTGGTTGTGTCTTCCCATACCAAACTGCTCCTGCAATCTTCCTGTTAAGAGAAATCTATAGCTGAAAGTTGTATAATTCTAAGAATATGAAATTCCAAGATAAATCCACATCACTTTGACAATTCAGATCTCATTCATAATACATAAATGACTACTCTTGTGTTGTTAATCTCAGGTGAGGATATAAGTGACCATTTACAATAAAAAATAAATTTGTATTGAACAAAGAGATCTGTGAAAACTCAAAGTATATGAACAAATTCAATACAGTTCAAGATTCACATCAAGATAACTAAATCACCTGAAACTATAAAATTTGGAATCATGGACTATTAAGAGATTGAAATAATTAATGTATAAATGATAATAATTCACCATGCATTGATAAAGTAGACTAAAGCTAATTTTAATCAATCCATAATCGATTACTTTGAAGAAAATAAATCATAACATCAAGATATTATAATATGAACTGAACAATTTAACTTCTAGGACAAAATCCTTGGTTAAAGCACAATTCTATATCCTTCAATAAAATATTCATGAGTCCATATCCAAAATTTTTTTACCCCCCTGGCATCAAATCTAACTGAGTATTTAAACACCACAATGATCTACTTCTCATATCCACGGGATAGAGGTAAATCTTCAAAAATAGAGTATTTTTAAAGCCAAATCCTAACTTGAGTTTATAACAGTAATGTTTACAAAAAATTATAAAAGTTTGTTATAACAATCATTCAAAAATACATTCTGAATTGTTTAAAATAGATCCTACTTTTAAAACAGAAGTACTTCATGGCATTCATTAACCAAGCAGTGCACAAGACATATTCCCGTTCCTTTTGAGACCTGAAAATAAAATTAAAATCCAATTAAAATCACATTAACTAAATTAAGACAAGCTACAAAATCTTTGATTTTGTATCTAGTCTAAAAAAAATGCAACAACTAATGCTTAACAAACACCTCAAATAGAAATAAAAACATAGATTTATTTACCCAAATTAAACATTGGAAAATGAGGATCCATGCATCTCTGATCTCATAATAGCATTGACATTTGATGACTTATTAATAATAATATCTCCAGGTTTCTTGGATTTCTTGTCCGAGGAACACTTTGTTGTATTTCAGACCTCAACTCCTGATTGTCTCTTTCAAGTTCTTTATTCTTCCTTGTAACTTGATTAAGGTGCATTTGCAAATATGGAACTTCTATGTAATATCTTTGGGCCCATGTTAAAAATTCATGACAACACACAGGTTCTAAATTTAGGAGCGATTGTTGGTGATCTATGTCTGAGGGATTTTCTTGCACCAACTTAGCCTTTATATCAGCCCGAATTATAGAAAATTCCTCACATCTTGGAGTAATGGGGGGAAACTAGAAACAAAGTCATACTGGGGATAACTATCCTCTGTAGAGTCTAGGATTGTACTTTGAACAAAATGTTTATAATATATCATAATCGTTTGAATGGAATCATTCCTTTTCTTATGATTTTTCCTTATCATTCTTGATAGGATGCAGCCATTTATTTTGTTTTTAAACTTGGCCTCATAGACCTCCTGTAAATTCCTAGCTTGTTTACCCTGTTCTTTAAACTTCTCATTGACTCCTGACTTCGTAGACCGTGACTGATCAGTAACACTTAACGACTGATTCCTTAGATGACTAAGGATAGCTTCTAAGGGTTTATTAGGCACAAAACCATGTCTTTTGGGAGACAATCTAGCCATAGGAACAACCTCTATTTAGGCATCAGGTGAAATGATAGGGTCACTTTGAATCTGGATCTCAATTCGAAAATCATGAGGTGAGTTAGGTAAAGCCTTGGGAGATAAAGGATATTCAACACCTTGCGTTAAATCGATGATGGGGTCAATTTGGGAGGGTAAGAGTTCATTTCTTACCAGAAAACCTTGCCAATTGTCCCCCATGCTAACCAAATAAAATTCTACCAAGATGCAAATTAGGCCATGGTGAAACAAGATGGTCTCAGGGTTTGGGCTTAGTCATTGATAAAATTTTGACATTTTTTGTAGGATTCTAAGTAAGTAGAAGGGTAAGTTTAAACTAAACCCCTGAAACACCATTAACAATCGTATGTGAAAATAGAACACTAGGCCGAAACTCCCTTCTCAAGTAATGAATTTCTTAATTATGAAACAAATACTATGCCAACTAGTTTTAAATAGCTCTAATGTCATACCATTTATGTGGTATTGTGACTTAATGGATTCCAACAGAGACCATCATGGAATTATGGTTACCTTCATGTTTTTAAACCACCTATCACCTTTCTGAGGAAGACCTATTTCCTTAGCAATGAATTCCTCTGTAACCTGTATCTGAACATCCCCAATTTTTTCTTTGGTGACATCAAAAGTCCTAGCAAAATATCTGGCCACTTCTAAATTAAAACCATTAAATGATTGGATAAAATCTAACCAAACGACCTGAGAAAGCCTACCCACCACATCGTCACGGGACAACAATTTTTGCAGGCCATTCAACACTATCCTCACTATGAGAGCCATGAAATGAACATGGATAAACTAGAAGACAAATAAACAGTTTTCATCAAGGGAAAAAAACTGTAATCACAATAAAAGAAGCCCATAAATAGTGAAAGAGGTCGAACAAACATAGCTGATGACAAAAAAACACTTGAGGGTTTGAGGACATTCTACCATTATCTCCCACTCCATGTTATGATTACCTCATGTAGACCATAGGATAGAGGTGTTTGAAACTAACAAACCCATGAAACCCTCACGACTTTCCACAAACTACTAACTCGATTTCGAGGACATTAACACTACGCAGAGTAATGATTCATCTGATAGCCGAAACGTCAGGACAAAATAGGTAATCATCATTGAAAATTAAGTCATGATATGAAAATGGTAAGAGTTGAAGTTTATTTTTAGAACACTTGGAGAGGGGAGGGAACTTTGATAGAACCACGTTTCATTAATTAATCAAGAGTTTTAAACAAGGTTGTAGTTTAGGCTCGATTGTCCAACTTAGCTTAAAATTTATTTAAATCAAACTTACACATTTCAAATCGAGTGAGTTTTTAGGAAATGAATCATAGTTAGGTTGTTGAACTTAATTCATAAATATTTCATTAAAAATCTAGTTCAAGGACCTTCTACGCAGACCTTATATTAGTTAAGGCAAATAAACAATAATTTTTAATCCATGCATAGGGATATTGTCACAAGAGTTTGATCAACAATTTGCACGAAAACAAGATTCAATTTCATGCTTTGCAGTCATGAAATTGAAGAGGGAAAATGATCAATAAGTGACATAAACATATTCACTTGAAAATGACCAAAACAAATAAGACTAGTTAGCACTAAACAATCACACCTTTGTACAAAAAAAAATATGTCAATCTGACGCATATAGAAATACTAGCAGTGAGTATAATAAGTGATTTTGTATTTCAAATGAAAATGAAAAAAAAAATGCTAGTTTTGCAGCCAACATGACCTCACTTATGAAACATTCTTTGGTGTTGGCCAACTTTTGATTTCTTCAATCTTCTCAATGTCCATCGTTATGCCTTCCTTTGAGACGATATATCCCAAATAATTGATTTTCCTTTGATAGAAAGTGGACTTTCTTAAGTTGGCATATAATTGGTGCTCTCTCAACACCTATAGCACCATCCCAAAATGTTTCTCATGGTCCTCCTTTATCTTTTAGTAGATAAAAACATCATTCAAGAAGATAATGATGGATTTTTCCAGGTAATCTTTAAAAACTCTACTCATTATACACATAAAATTACTTGGTGCATTTTTCAGGCCAAACGAAATCACCACAAACTCACAATGGAGATACCTTGTCTGAAATTCTATCTTGTTGGTGTATTCTTCTTTGATTCTCACTTCATGGTAACCTGACCTCAGGTCAATCTTGGAAAATATCCTTTCTCCTTTCAGTTGATCTAAAATATCACCAATCTACAATAGAGGGTACATGTTCTTTATAGTAACCTTATTAAGTTGTCTCCAGTCAATGCAGAACCTCAATGTTCAATCCTTTTTCTTCACAAAGATCACTAGGGCACCCCAAGGTGAGACACTTTGGTATATATACCCCTTCTTAAAAAATTCATCTACTTGCATCCAAAACTATTTCATCTCTGATGTTCTCATTCTGTAAGGATTTTAGGACACAGGGGTAGCTCTAGGAATTAATTCAATAGAGTAGTCAATATCTTTCTTTGGTTGCGATCCCAAAACTCCCCAAATACATCTTCATATTCCTTCAAAACTGGATAATATTCGAGACTTGGATCATTATCCTTTGTTGGATCTTCCATATGAGCGTCATATATCTGACATCCTTTTCTAAAAATTCTTTTCAATTGAAATGTTGAAATCTCTCTTATAGATAGATTTCTTGGAATACCTTGCATTGTTCTTGAATTCCCTTCCTCATCAAGGCATGTGAAAGCCTTGTTGTAGCAACCTAGTATAACACAATGCTTGTCAAACCAGTCCATACAAATCAAGAAATCATGTGATCCAAGTGGTATGATGTTAAAATTTTCCTTCATGATAACTCCATTCATTCTTACTGGGAAATCCTTGACAAGTTCATTGATTTTCCTCTTGGTTCTAGTGGCTAGATGAACCAACTAATACTTTCTATGATTGCATCTCTTCAATTTAAACTTTTCAACTATTTTTGGATCTATATAGATATTACGAGCTCCATAATCAATCACATTAGCTATAGTTTGATTATCAATCTTACCTTCTTCCTCAGTCATGTGGGATTGGTAGTCTTATTGTCTATTATCCAAGGATGCATAAATCCTTGGAATTGTCATGCCCACATCGTACACTATATTAGCTTCCTCAATGTTATGCATATTCCTCATTTTATGTCCTCTTTTAGGACAATAATTATACAAATGGTCTCCTTCCCATCCCCAACACTTTATGGGTTGTTGTATTGGCATTTTCCTCAAGGAATCTATCATTTAATGTTCACCTTATGTTGTTTTCCCTTGTTGATATTCTTGAGATATATTCCTAACAAAAGGAGGATTGATTACTTTGTTTCTCTGATCCATATTGCCTCTCTTTTTATTAGCCCAGGCCTTTGGGAAAGTTGTCCTTTGTTTGTTCTGTTCATACAAATATTTATCCTTCCTCATGGATTCTACCAAATTTTTAGGCTCATCAAATTGGATGAAATGTTGAATTTTTGACTTCTTATCCTTGATGAAGTCCATGCACCTAAAAATCTCTAGGAATTGCTTCTCCTAATATTCTATAGTCATATTTCCTAGATTGAGCTCAAAGATTTGTTTAATCTTATTGTCATAGTAAATTTTTAACAAGTATTTCTACTGAAAATATCTCTTGAACTACCTCGACGAAATTATCTTCTCATCAATATGCTTGACTTTCTTTAGTTAGTCCCATTGCTTGGAAGTATTCCCCTGAAGATGATATATGGAAACCATTGCCTCCAAGTTTGATGAGTAATCATGTAACTATAAATATTTTATCAAGCCCAACATCTAGGATTAAGAATCTTCTCCCTTCCTATGTTATCTATCAAATGATGGTGTCTTGATCTTGCTGAGCTCTCCTTGCAAAATAGCTGACTCATGCCTCCTCCTTTGATTTCTAATAGGGGATACATTTAGGATGCTCTCCTACCTTGAATGTGCATGTGCGCTTATGGTCAAGTGTTTTGTCGAATAATGACGTTTACTAACACTCCTTGATTTCCTAGATCCCCCATGGGCATCACTCATATCATAAGACCTGGATGCTTCTACTTGCCTTTCACTAGCTTCTTGTTTTGTGCCATAAGACCTGGATGCTTTCATTAGAGTTTGTGGAAGATGAGTGTTAATTTTATTCTACTCCTCCCGCACTCTTATCATCATTTCATTGTCTACCCTATAATTTTGCACTTTTTTTGTAATATTCTCATAGTCTGACCATGCTTCTACATCCATTGGACTAAGTTTTTGCATTTCCCATGCTGATATGAAAACCTTTTGTATCATATTCATGAATATAATATCCTTGGGAATTTTCAATGTTTCTAGTCCTCATATAGGTACCAAATATGTTTTTATTGTACATTTAATTATGAAAAAATGTACATGCAACAATTATTGAACTAGAATTAAGCATATTGTAAGATTGTCATTAATTAAGCTACATGCCCTTCTTTACCTCATTTTTTCTAAGAACAATGACACACTAATAAAAATTTTGAGAATTTGTTGGCATGTGCACAGGTTGGTTAAATACCCTAGGTTCAAGTTACTTATTCCAACAAAACCCTACAAACATCGACCCTTTCTTCATTACCTGCATGTATACAAAGTCTCACCTAAGGTATATTTATGGGAATTGTAGGAACCAAGATTCTGCAGCAGGGAGGGAAAGTTTGGAAACCTACTCTGTCATATCTATAGGATCCTCTTGTGCACTAGACCTTTGTTACCCTGAGCTCATTACTTAGTTATATATGCACATATACCCATAGTTATGCTATTTGTGGTTAAACATGAAGTCATGGCTACTACACACTACTATATCATCATCAACATTAAAGATAAACATACAATCAACCTTATATATATATATATATATATATATATATATATATATATATATATATA